>BMAC01000508.1:351629-364570 GCA_014905375.1 Phtheirospermum japonicum
CTACCCCCACCCCCACCCCCACCCACCCCCACCTCCACCCCCACCCCCACCCCCACCCCTTTCCATCAACTCATCTATAGTATTATGTGTTATTTCTTTGGGTGCCATTAAGAGGGTGATTTGCGGGTTCTTTGGTAGTCCACCTCTGAGCTAGCCGCTTTCGCCAAATAGTTCGCTCGCCTGTTCTCCTGTCTTGGTATCTGCACCATCTCTAAATGTTATATCGGGTGTTGACGATCGGGGATAAAGGCATATTTAAGAAGGGGACCATGCCCGGGGATAAAAGCTCAGCAGCTAAGCTCAGGATTTGGGCCGTGCATATTTGTTTAATCGGAGGAAAGTTATACAAAAGAGGATTTGTGATGGCCCTACTCAAATGCTTGGGATTGAGGGAGAGTGAACAAATACTCCTAGAATTGCATGAGGGATGCTGTGGAAACCATATGGGGGCCTGCGCACTAACTCAGAAGATCTTGAGAGCTGGATACTTTTGGCCCCATCTAAAAGCCGACGCAGAGAAAATGGTAAAAAGGTGCGAGAAGTGCCAAATGAACACTCCTTTGATACATAGGCCAGCAGAAGAGATCATGACTATGAGTGCGGCGTGTCCCTTTTCAAGATGGGGTTTGACTTGATGGGACCTTTTCCCATGGCCTCGGGGCAGAGAAAATTCTTAGTAGTGGCAGTGGATTATTTCAGCAAATGGGTGGAAGCTGAATCGTTGGTAAAGATCACATAGGAAGCTATATTGAAGTATCTATAGAAAACATCGTATGCCGTTTCGAAGTACCTCAGGTGCTGGTGTCAGATAACAACACCTAGTTTGAAGGGAATGGCCTAAAGGAGTGGTGCAGTAGGATGAAGATCAAGCAATGTATCACTTCGGTGTATCATCCACAAGATAACGGGAAAGTAGAGGCCACGATTTGTACATATTTATGTGTTATTTTCGTGTATTTTTGTATCTTGTCGTGTGTGCTTTAGTCGGGTTTTAGTCGTATTTTATTCAATTTTTCCTTATTTTGCATTTTCGTAGCATTTGTCGTCTTCTTAGTGTTTCTTGTATTTCTCTTTTGCTTTTTGTAGATTTTTATGTTATTTTAGGGTAGTTGATCAAGCCTAGGAGCGTTCCGAGGATCACAACCGGCTTAATTTGATGAAAACACGTTCTCCAGCTACTCCGAAGAAAATGGTAGATCTAGGATTGAAAACGGGTTGCGAGCTCTCGAACGGCTTTCAGAACTTGCAAGCCTTGAATCCTTGATCTTGACCTTCAATCTATGCCACTGGGTGTTGAAAACATGTTTCTAACCCTGGGAATACTTTTTGGTAAGCTTATAATGACTATAGTATGCTCCAAAGTTGGATTAATGGTGTGGTATTTATAGAATTCCGAATTCTTGGAGAACAAGTCAAGTAAGTCGGTTACTGGACCCGATAATGGTAACACTTATCGGTAAGAGCTACCGTTAAAGCTATCGTTAACGTCTTTGTTGCTTTATAACGGTGATGGTAACGGTACGGTTATAATGTTAAGTGTACCGTTATTCTCTCTGTCCACCTCTAGCGATTAGGTTAACGGTATGGGTAACGGTGTAGTAACCGTTAGGTGTAATGGTGCTACATAGCGGTAAGGCTACCGCTAAAGGTAACCGTTAGCTTCAAAATTTGCTACTTCTTCGCCGGAACGCTCGATTCTTGTCTCTTAATCATCAATCTTCATCGACTACGTGCTGAGCTCCTCCGGTTACTTAGCTATAAGGTGAAAAACAGATATAATTCACCTATTTGCATCAATTACGATCAAAATGTGGTAAAATAAGTTAAAAGTACAAATATACGAATTTAAACTTATACTATCCAACTTATACAAAAAAAAAAAAGAAAAACTAACTAAATTACTAATAAAAATGAGCACAAATAAGTGTTAATCAGAAGCACAACCATCGATCTATGCGTGCATCGACTCCCAATCGATGTGTCGTCAACTCCTAGTCGATATGCCATCGACGCGCCATCGATAGGGCCATTTCGCAGCATCAGTGGTCAACCCAAATTTGATATTTTAGAAAAAATAACTATTTTGCCCTCATTTCACCCCTATAAATATAACATTTCATTTTAGAAATAGGAGCTTTTGAACCCTTTAGGGTTTGACAGCCCAAACATTGTTCTTCATTTTCTCGCCATTTCTCTTCACTTTCTTCAAGCGATTTTCAGCTTTTAGTTTTTAATAGGATATGGGTTCTTGATCATTTCTCGGATGTAGGATGCAGCTTAGTCTAGATTCGCATATTTCCTCGTCTGACGTATGAAACTCTCCAATTTAAATAAGTAAGCTTTCAATTTCTTTTCTTCAATTATTCCAATTCGTGTTTGGTTTGATTATGTGTTTTTGTGGTGTTTGTGATATTATTGTTTTGGTAGTTGGTTTTATTGCAATTTCTCATAATATTAGATGTTTGATTCTCAGAAATTCATTTGATAATAATTATTGTTCTCAAAAGTCCATCTTCCATTGTTGCCTTCTTCAAACTTTTTATATTTTCTCGGACGTTCATGTTTGTTTTATGTTTATATTATTGGATTTGTTGATGATTGTTTGTTAGAACTCATGGGTCTAGTGCCTAGATGAGTTTAGAACCATCAATTGGTATTGTTGGATGTTAATTTACAAGTTGAGATTGACAACCCCAACTCGTAGATTAAGTGTTTGATGAAATGCCAATTGATCGTGGAGACGATTATAGAGCCCTAGACCCCCGTTTTATTAATTTTTTCAATTTTTTTTATTAAATTGCTCGTCATTTAAATCGTTGTTTTAGATATTAAACTTTACAAACCATAATTTGACCGCGTGTCTAGAATAGCTTTTTCCTTATTTTATTATTCGTGAATCAAACACGAAATTACTTCTGATTAGTATTCCCCGAGAGATTCGACTCGAGTCAAACTTACCACTTACAATTGCTCTGTTCTCTTGCGGACGAGCTTTTCTAATATAAAAGTAAGAGTAAATAGTTTGATTCAAAACTCGGCGATGTTGTCGGGGAAGGCTAAAGGTTGTGATTTTTGTATTTGCTCTTCGTGACCTTTATGTATGTTTTTATTTGTTTCGTTTGTTTATAGTGTTTATTTGTGATTTTCTTTTTTGTTTATTTTGTTATTTTCCACCGGTACGTTTAATTTTATGCGTTGAGTGTTGTGTATGCAAGGTACATCCCTTAAGGCCCGAGATTCAACCATCCCTTTCTCCCCAAAAAAAGGAGATTGTCTAACTATCGAGGGTCTCAATCGTATGTGTTGAGGAATTAATTCTTGGCAATAATTTCTATTTTGTTATTTGCCTTTCTTGGGCACAAAATAAGTTAGGAAACTAGATTTATGAATATATTGTGTTTCCTAATTTTTGTTTAAGACTTTATTTTCCTAGATTGTGTTTAAGATGTTTTTTAGGTATTTACCAAGTTTAGGAATTTATGTTTGTCTATTTAAGACAAGGGTTCATAAAGCTTGAAGATTGATTTTTTACGCACGGATTTCTTGTGAGAAGGACGCACGAGACAAGAACGCAAGACGACGAGCAAGAAAGATAGAACACGAAGAACTACTTGGAGCCATTGATCGTGATTAACAAGCTCTTCRAAGTTGCGTGACCAACGGAGAAGATCTTGCCATTCCGGCAACAAGTATTTAGTATCAAGTTTATTCATATTTAGTTTTCATATATTACTTTATATTTTTGTATTGAACGTGAACAAGGAAGTAATATAGTTTTCGGGTTTGTACACCCAAGTTCACAAGTATTTACTTGTGAACTGAATTTGTTATCTCGTGTTCTTATCAATTTATTCTGCTGCATATTTTACATTTTACTCTGCTCGATGTTGCTAATCAATGTTGTTTAACATTGACTAACAACATCGTGAATCTGAGAATTATTCTTAAAATCATAGACCTTCAAATTTTACAATTGGCATCTAGAGCGGGTTACTTAACCTCTTAAGTATTGATCCTTATTATTAGGTGCTATGGACGCTCAAGGCAACCCGAGGCCTCCAATCCTTAATGGTGAGAATTATTCTCTCTGGAAACAGAGAATGAGATGGCATTTAAAAAGCATCGACGAGCGTGTTTGGAAAACTGTCCTCATTGGATGGGAAAAGCCACGTGTCACGGATGGCGAGGGCGATACCATCCCCAAAAAGGAGGAAGACTGGACTGCTGATGAAGCAACTACTGCAAATTGGAACTCCAAATGCATCAATACCCTGTGTAGCTATATGGATGCAAGTTATTACCGTATCATCAAGAATTACGAGACAGCAAAGGATGCATGGGACGCACTCCAGAGGGTGTTTGAAGGAACTGCAAGCGTGAGAAAATCCAGATTAAGAATGCTCATATCCACCTTCGAGGCTATGAGAATGGATGAGAAAGAGTCAATCATGGACTACTCCGTAAGATTGTCGGAAATAACAGAAGAGTGCAGAGAGCTTGGTGAGCCCATAACTAATGCCCGTCTTGTAGGAAAATTGCTGAGATCCATTACGAAGAAATATAGCATGAAGTGGTGGCCATAGAAGAATCCAAAGATGTTGATAATATTGAGTTCAACACCTTAGTTGGAAATCTCAAGCAATATGAGATGGAACACGTTAGCTCTAACTCGAAAGAGAAGAATGTTGCTTTTTCTTCCGATTCAATTACAGTCGATGATGAAGATGACGAAGAGTCCGATTTTAATAGAATTATTAAAAAGATGGAGTCAACTACTCTCGGAGAAGATGAACTGGCCTTTGTGACTCAACGCTTCAACAATTTCTTGAAGAAAAAGAACAATTTTGGAAGCTCAAATCCAAGGAACAGGACACAGACATCTACTCCAAAGTTTACTGGACGTACTCTTCCACGATCTCAGTCCACAAATTCAATTTCCAATGTGTCCACTTCAACAAAACTACTCAACGAGATTCAATGCCACGAATGCAAAGGTTGTGGACATTACAAGAACGAGTGTCCCAACACTCTTAGAAAGAAAAGTATGGTCGCTACTGATTTCACCGAAGATGTTAATGATTCTGAGTCAACTGATCCTGTTCCAGCCTTATTTTTCCATGTTGTGTGGGACGACGATGTTCATGTTGGTTTGCTTGCAGACAACATCGTGTACCTGAATGCCGAGACCACTGATTATTCTGAAGAATACGAGTAGCTGAGTGTTGACCACTAGAAATTATTTGTCAGTTGGAGTAAACAGGTACTCAAGGCCAAAGAGCTCGAAAAAGAAGTAGAAAAGCTAACCAAAGAAAAGGAAGATCAGCTTGAAATTATTGTCCGATTGGAAACATCTCTCACCAGGAAGGACGCTGAGCTGGAAAAGATGAAGAACGAACTGACCACTGTTCGAGGAACCATTTCAAATCTGAATAAAGGTAAGGCGAAGCTGGATGAGATCTTGGAGATTAGCTTCCCAGAGTCCTCAAAGCATGGAATAGGTTTCAAGCCGAGTCAACCAATGAATGTTCCAAGTCAAGAAAAAAAATCTTCCAAACATCACAAAAGGAGAAGAAGACAATACGTGTGCCATTATTGTGGAGAACTAGGGCACATCAGGCCCTTTTGCTGGAAGATCATTGGAGAGAAAAAACACTTTAAGAGAACCAGTGTGGCTGATAAATCCCATGTTGGTAACCGCCCTACCAACATCAATACCAACATCAGGTTCAAACAAGTGTGGGTCAAGAAAAACAGCATCAAGTGTAATATGATCTATACCTCCCTGAAGTCTCATGTCCCTGGAGTCTGGTACTTTGATAGTGGATGCTCGAAGCATATGACAGGCTCAGAAGAATTGCTTTCCAACATTGTCAGATTTAAAGGTGGAAAAGTGAAGTATGGAGGAGGCGCAAACGGCCAAATCATTGGCCAAGGGACTCCATGTTCCTGGAGTTGTAACACTGGAAAATGTGCTGCTAGTAGAAGGACTTACTGCAAATTTGATCAGCATAAGTCAATTGTGCGACGGAGGTTTTAGCGTCAAATTCAACCGTGAAGAATGTGAAGTCTATGAGAAGAATGGACAATGCATTCTCAAGGGCAAAAGAACCTCAGATAATTGCTACCAAATTCAAAGTGATGCTTTTTGAAGACTGTCTCAATTGAGTGATGCGGAGCTGTGGCATCAAAAGTTTGGACATGTCAACTACAAGATGATGGACAGGTTGGTCAAGGAAGAAGCTGTGAGTGGACTGCCTAAACTCAACACCAAGATCATTCCGGTGTGCGAGGCATGCCATAAAGGAAAACAGGTCAGGGTGCCACATCCAGTCCAACAAAGTCTCACTACATCATCTTGCTTTGAATTGCTTCACATGGATCTCATGGGACCACTTGAGGTTGAGAGCCTGGGTGGTAAGAGGTATGTTTTCGTTATTGTTGATGATTTTTCTAGGTTTACTTGGGTAGAATTTCTAAAAGAAAAATCTGAAACATTTGAGGCTTTCCAAAAACTTGCAAAGAAGCTATGTGTAAGGTTTAATGTGAAAATTGGTAGAATTAGAACTGATCATGGAAAGGAATTTGAAAACGCATCTTTTTCAAAGTACTGCACTTCTGAGGGTATTAGTCATGAATTTTCTTCTCCAATTACCCCTCAACAAAATGGCATTGATGAACGTAAGAATAGAACTCTAGCAGAGATGACTAGAACTATGCTCATTTCTAATGGAATAGCTAAACGTTTTTGGGCTGAAGTAATGAACACTGCATGTCATATCACAAATAGGGCTTATTTTAAACCAGGTTCATGTGCAACTCCTTACGAATTGTTGATTGGGAATAAACCGAACTTGAGTTATTTTCATATTTTTGGATGTATTTGCTATGTGCTTAACGGTAGAAATCATCTAGCGATAAGACTTTGAGGAGATTGATGCGAATGCAGAAGAGGAAGAGGAAGGAAGATGGTGAAGGAACTTCGACATCCCCTCGTCGTTCGAAGAGGGTTCGAGGTCAATAAGTTCCTTGTTAGTTTGTTTTGTTAAGTTTTTTGAACAATGTTGGTTTGTAATGTTGGTTTGAATTTTAACAACATTGGGTGTTTTGTTTAGGGGGAGTTGTCTAACTTAGGGGGAGTTAGTATGTTATTTTCATTTGTACTTGCGTCATAGTGTTTTGTCCAAAAAGGCAAAAGGGGGAGATTGTTGATGAATTAATTCTTGGCAATAATTCCTATTTTGTTATTTGCCTTTCTTGGGCACAAAATAAGTTAGGAAACTAGATTTAGGAATATATTGTGTTTCCTAATTTTTATTTAAGACTTTATTTTCTTAGATTATGTTTAGGATGTGTTTTAGGTATTTACCAAGTTTAGAAATTTATATTTGTCTATTTAAGATAAGGGTTCCTAAAGCTTGAAGATTGATTTTTTACGCACGGATTTCTTGTGAGAAGGTCGCACGAGACAAGAACGCAAGACGACGAGTAAGAAAGATAGAACACGAAGAACTACTTGGAGCCATTGATCGTGATTAACAAGCTCTTCGAAGTTGCGTGACCAACGGAGAAGATCTTGCCATTCCGGCAACAAGTATTTAATATCAAGTTTATTGATATTTAGTTTTGAGAAAAATATTTTTTACCTCCTGAACTATGACCATTTTGACACTTTGCCTCCTAAACTTTTTTTTCATGCAATTTACCTCCTGAACTGTGCGAATTTTGCACTTAGCCTCGTGAACTCCAATTTTTGGTAGAAATTCTATTCGGATCTCACTCGTGTAATATGCATGCTAACATATAAGGGGTAAAATTGACTTTCCATCTCCTACTCATGACTCCCGCTCAAAATAATGGCACGTGAGCACTACATAGGGAGTCACGACCAGCCATACCATTGAGCTCTGCAATGCGGGAGTGCGATCTTGATGAATTCTACTCTTAACAACTCCCGATTTTCCATGGTCTCTCGGGCGAAGATCCGCTTAAGTTCATCCGCGATTATGATGCCATCACATGGACTATTCCTCTTCAAGGCTTTATGAAGGATGAAGTGAAGATGCGACTCTCCATCTACACGTTAAAGAATCGAGCAAGAATATGGTTGAAAAATTTAGAGCTCAATTCCTTGATAATGTGGGGGAAGTATACGATCGGTTCATCGTACACTTTAGTATATCTAATAATCTTTATTATATTAATTCTTAATTTTTAGATGTAAGATATAGCGTACAGTTTGGTATATCTAATAATGACTGTTCGCAAGTCGTTGGTGCCACTATTTAGAATCTCAGATAATTCCTTTGAACTTGCTACATTGGACTTATCCAAAGTATAAGTAATTAATTGTATATAGATCAAATAAATTAAACTCAATTTGTGTTTAATTTTAATAAAATCTGCTAAATCAATTCTATTTCATAGTCAAATCAAACACGTTTTGCTAAATAAAAAATCAAATCCGCATTACTTCCCATCAATGCTGTAATTCAGTATTGTCTAGGAGGATTCAGAATTCAGTTCTTGACCAAAGTGTGAATTGTTTGGGATATTTGATTGAGGGATTTGGAAAACATGGTTTTTCCTTTTTTTTTTTTTTTTTCTACATACCGTGATAAATACTTTAATGGATAATTATAATGAATAAATTAAAATTATTTGATAAGTAATACGTGAGTTTAGTGAGATAATATCTATTGAGATTAAATACCTTACTGGTCACTGACAGGTGATCAGTTCCGCTAAACAACAAGGATTTTCCAAAGAATTACTTCAGCTTTAAAGAAAAAAGAAAATTATATAAATATAAAAAAGGGGCAATTGCTAAATACTAGCAAAAATTATTTTTGTCAAATACTATGACTAATTATACAAAATGTCAAATAATCCAATCATAAATATACAATTACAAGGTTACCCCTAATAATAATAATAATAATAAACAATACACCACCACCTCCGCCAACCCCCCCCCCCCACCCCCAACCGCCGTCACCTGCAGGCGGAAAATTTTCCGACGAAATTTTTTTTTTTTTGCCCAACAAATATAAAGTAAGAAATCTAACTATAAAGTAAGAAATTTTTAATAAGAAAGTTTCTTACTTTTTCATAGATAAAATATGAGATTTTCACTATAAAGTAAGATTTTTTCTTTTTATTTTTGAACATAAATCAAAAATATATTTATTTTAAAAAATAAAGTAAGAAATTTCACTATAAAATAAGAACTTTTCCTACTTTTTCGAATATAAAATAACAAACTTTCTTACTTTAAATGATATAAAATAAGAAACTTTATTAATTTTTTTAACATAAAGTATGAAATTTCACTATAAAGTAATATATAATTTGTATTAAATAAGAAAATACATAATAATAATTTGCTATTAAGCAATATTTTTTTTCTATTTTTTTTGACAAAACAAAAGAGTGTAATAAGTAAAAAAAAGAAAAGAGTGTAATAAGTAAAAAAAAAATACATAACAACATTTGCACATCAAAACAAAAAACTTTTGCAATCAAATAAAATACTTTTTGTCATCAAGTATAAATTTTTGGTCATTAAATAAAATCTGTTACATATAGTAAGAAATATTTCCGGTGATCGGAATTATTTTTTGTACATTAAGTAAAAAATATTTGAACATATAATAAGAAATGTTTGCACATATAGTAAGAAATACATACATATAGTAAAAAATTCAGACATACAGTAAGAAAAATATCTGCGTTGAAAAAAAAAACTGACTGCACTGACTTCATGGACATGTAATAAGAAATTCAAGACATATAGTAAGAAATCTTGGGTAGAAAAAAAAAGGAAAAAAGAAAAATACCGAAAATAAATTCCGGTGGCCGGGAAATATTCTCATATGATCAGGAAAAAAAATGTGACCGGAAAAAAATTCCGGCGGCCGAGAAATTTTCCGGCCGACCGGCGGCAAACTTTATATTTGCTGGGCAAAAAAAAAATCTGGGGCAATATCCATGGGCCTTTTATTGAGTAATAATTGGGGCCCATAATCTGGGGCAATACCTTGATTTCCAATTTAAGCTTCGACAACTTCCTAACAAGGAGAAGGGAGTAGTTTCAACCGTATGATTCCCAAGTTTAAAATAGTAATTACTGCTTATTCTTGCTTCTGGGAGTATGAGAGGATGCCAAGTTTATCAGTTTATCTTTTTGGTGCTTTGTCTATGTCTTGATTACAAAAGTTTTTTGTTTGTTTGATCTTTGACGCTTGCACGTATGTAGTATTCAATGGGATATTACAGCTGATTATATACCTCAATGAAAAGAACGCAATGATGTTCACCTATCCTCTTCCAGTGAGTTTTTGCTATTCTCTTTCTTTGAATTGTATGCATTTGGGCATATGAGTTATTTTCAGTGCTTATATTTTATTTGGGGATTTGAAGCAGCATGGTTCAATTGTATGTAATTAGTCTTTTGGTATCAGTCCTGTACTTGATTGGTGTTAGTCTTGTATTTTATTCATACTTGGGTTATCTTTTCCATTAATCACCGAATATGAAGATTAAAAAAGATTCATTGGTATCATGTTATACCTTGTATTTTTTATGTCAACCATTTTAAAAGGGTAAATAAAATTGCAAAAGTTTGTACCTGTACTTGCTGAAATGTGTCTTTCTCTTTCTGAAAATAATTTGATTGTTGTTATCTGGAGCTCACCGACTTGTCGGGACAACGTATGGAAAGAAAGAGGAATGTACAGAAAATTCAATTGCTCTCGATAATATCTGAAGATTAGTTGTAAAACTATTTGTGTAAGTCGTACGTATTTCATTAATTAAATTATAGTTTGGTTAGATGAATTGTAACCTTGTAGTTTTGTTTGAGTTGTTAATTTATAGTTTGGTTAGATGGATTATTGGACAAATTATGTTCTTATTGTTTGAATTTGATGAATTGTTGGGTGAATTATGTACTCATTTTTTGGTTGGGCTATGTGAAATATATTGGTTACAAATTTCCAGGTGTGAGTCGCCTAAAACGGCAAAATTAAAAATCATCGGTTATATTAATAATCAATGTAATTTTTTATACTTTTTTACATCAGTTATTAAATGACCGATGTAGTAGAGTCCGGTCTTACATCGGGTTTTTAATTTTTTACAACAATTATTGGGGAAACCGATGTTGTCTAGTCCGGTCTTACCTCGGGTATTTCATGTTTTACAACAGTGTTTAGGGAAACTGATGTAGTATAGTCAGTATTACATCGGGCATTTCATAATTATACATCGGTGATTAGAGAAACCGATGTAGTAAAATACAGTTTTACATCAGTTCTACAACCGATGTAGTATTGTGAACATTTAACAACGTTGGCTTTCACATCAGTTTATTAACCGATGTAAATGACTTAAAATAACTGATGTAAAATCCATTTTCTTTATGAAGTGGTTTCAACCGTATGATTCCCAAAACGCAGAATTATATCTGAAGTCGTGGTCTTGCGGTTTCATTTCCAAAATCGGAATTGACTATTTTGGTTGCTGTTTCAATTACATTTCATCTACGTCTATTATTATATTTTTAACATTATTTAATAATTTTTAATATATATATATATATATTTATATATGATTTACATGTATAAATATATATAGAAAATATCCTATAGAATGTATATAAGAAATAAAAGAAACACAAAATAAAATTCTAAAAGCTTCAAACAATTACAAGTTTGTCAAAACAATTTAGCATTACACGGTACTATCACATATTCACATGTATTGCCATTCGTCTTGAATATATATATATATGTGTGTGTGTGTGTACACGCGCACGCGCGCATATTATCAAATTGCTCATATTTTACTTATATAATTTTGTGTACACATTAAATAATAGAATGTTGACGAAGCAAGAATGGAATTAAACTCTCACCGTATATTGTTACTGATATTGTTTATCCCGTCTTATAGATCATGTGATATCATATATGAATATCAAAATAAGTAGTTCGACCAAAACAAATCCAAGAATTACCAATATTTGAAGTCATGTTGTTTTACATGAAAAAAATATCCATGTACGAAGAAAAAAAAACTAGTGTAAGTTGGACTCAAATCTTAGTTTGAGCCTTAGAATTAATTACAAGATTAAATTAATTTTTAAATACGAAGGCAATTTACCATTTTTAAGCTCAATACTTCGGAAAAGGAAACAGATCTCCGAGCGCGGTCCCCCAAAACATGTCTAACACTACCAAAGTACCCAAACTAACCCTTCGTACCATTTTCCCACCGAAAAACATCACATGAGGATATTTTTAACTCTTCATACCATTTTTAAATCTAATTCAGCATTTAAAAAAAAAATATTTTTCTATAATCACATATTAATTATTACTTGAATATATATATACTTGTTTTAGTATTGTGTAATTATTTATTTATTTATTATTATTATCATTGTCATTGTAGTTTGACTTCATAAATTGGCCTACAATATATTGTGTCGATATTCAATTATGATTTCACAAGTATTCAATATATTTTTTACCTATCTATTGTTTCTCATATCACATTTGGTAGAATCGCACACCGTGTGTGTGATTATAGTTTTAGTTTTTTAATTTTTATTTTTTTTAAATAAGTTGCGGTGCTTTTAATAAAAAATGAGAAAAGAATGATTACATAGCAAACACTGAATAAAAAATTAAAACAAAGATATAGTTTTAGTTTTTATTTTTAAATATTTTGTTGAATCGCACACATAGTTTGCGATTATAATTTTTATTTATTTTTAAACATTTTGTGCAATCGCACTATATGTGTGATTCTTATTTTAAATATTTTGTGGAATCGTATGTGCGATTCTTAATTTAAAAAAAAATAGAATCGCAGTTCGAGTGTGCGATTCGTATTAAATAAGACGAGGGAAATCAGCCACGCTATGTGGTGTAGATGCC
>BMAC01000508.1:365095-379275 GCA_014905375.1 Phtheirospermum japonicum
AAATATTTAAAAATAAAAACTAAAATTATAATATCTTTGTTTTTGTTTTTTTCATTGTTTGCTATGCACTCACTCTTTTCTCATTTTTTAATAAAAGTATCGCAACTTATTTAAAAAAAATAAAAAAACTAAAACTATAATCACACACACAGTGTTTGATTCTACCAAATGTGATATGAGAAACAATAGATAGGTAAAAAATATATTGAATACTTGTGAAATCAAAATTGAATATCGACACAATATATTGTAGGCCAATTTATAGAGTCAAACTATAATGACGATGATAATAATAATAAATAAATAATTACACAATACTAAAATAAGTGTGTGTGTGTGTATATATATATATATATATATATATATATATATATATTACCCTTATATATTAATGCAAAAATCCTCCTAATCTATGTGTTTGTTTCGTATGCTTTGTTTGCAAATAAAAAATTATAGCTGCTTCGTTTGCTTATGTGTCAAAATACACTCAGCTCAATTCCAATCTCATCTACACCAGTCAAAACGCACAGACACATCACTATATAAACACAAATCATATATAATACTTTTACAGACACCAACAATTAAACACAAGAATTTTATTTCGTGAAAAAGAAATATAATAAAAAAAAAAGGCAAGGAAGAAAGTAGCACTATCATACATTAGAAACCAAGCTACTAGAAACGCTTCCCTAAGAAAAAGGAAGAGGGGACTGATGAATAAGACGAGGGAAATCAGCACGCTATGTGGTGTAGATGCCTGTGCCGTGATCTACACCCCGCACAATCTGGTCCATCCTCGGAACGGGCTAGGGCTATCCTGACCCATTACCTAGCAGTGCCGGAGATTGACAGGTCCGACAAAGAACTGAACCCACTGGGCTTCATGATGAAGCGCTTGAGAAAAACTCGGGAGAACCGCGTGGAGCGCAACCGCGTGGAGAGAAAGCGAAGAGACTTGGAATGATGTACAACATGGACCGCTTGGATATGCGCGACCGGGCCGAGATGGGCTGGGTCATTAACCATGTGATGAGGAATATAAGGACCACGAGGGAAAAGTTCGTCGTGAGGGATCGTCACGATGCGTCTACATTTGAATTTTTTATTTTTTTTTATGGCCTGATTGCTTCAAAACTTGGCGAAAATGCATAAATTGTTTTATTTAGGTCATATTTGAAATAAATTGTTTATTTAGGTGGAATCACACGTTGAATGTGCGATACTTTAATAACTCTTTTTTATATGGTATTTGCACATTCAATGTGCGACTCCTAAAAACCGTTTTAAAATATATTTATATATATAGTATATATATAGTATATATATTATATATATATATATATATATTACATCAGTCCCCTCTTCCTTTTTCTTAGGGAAGCGTTTCTAGTAGCTTGGTTTCTAATGTATGATAGTGCTACTTTCTTCCTTGCCTTTTTTTTTTATTATATTTCTTTTTCACGAAATAAAATTCTTGTGTTTAATTGTTGGTGTCTGTAAAAGTATTATATATGATTTGTGTTTATATAGTGATGTGTCTGTGCGTTTTGACTGGTGTAGATGAGATTGGAATTGAGCTGAGTGTATTCTGAGCTGCATTATTCCATTTCGACAGGTGCGAATGGATACATAGGATTTCAATTGGGCTCAGTGTACTGCGGATGAGATTGGATTAATTGGATACGTAGGATTTCAATTGGACTCAGTTACATTAGCTTGTGCGTTTTGACTGGTGTAGATGAGATTGGAATTGGGCTGAGTGTATTTTGAGCTGTATTATTCCGTTTCGACGAGTGCGAATGAGATTAGCTTGTGCGTTTTGACTGGTGTAGATGAGATTGGAATTGGGCTGAGTGTATTCTGAGAACTATGAGAAATATGAGAACGAATCGTAGCCTTATGATTTCAACATCCAAAATACATAGAAACCATCAAAAGTCCATCAAATAATAATAATAAAAAAAGATTATATTAACGATCGGGACTAAACACTCGAAAGAAATTGAAACATGTGAAGCTATCACTGCCATATATTGATATAGAAGTACATACAAGTACGGGGTGTAAATTAACCTTCACAACACACACACACACAAACAAAAAAAAAGTTCAATGTTATGACTCAAACCACATTTGAACATTCAATCAAGAACAAATGGTTTAATTTTTATGGAAAATGTTCAAACCTTTGCGCAAAAATCTCTTTTTAGCTAATATGTTATTTGCACGTCAAAATATTGAAGTTAGCGCCAGATTTTACACGAGAGGACTGAAAATTTTGGTCTTTTTATATTTTAACAATAATATCTGGTCGTGGGATCCTGATTTAATAGAGATGGTAATTTGGGAAAAAAGATTTCATTCTAGTAATGTACAACACTATTTAGCGGAATTTTGAAAAGGAAATAAAAGTAATCGAAATGTAGTTAAGTGAATATCTCTCATCTAGCTTTAGATATTTCACATAAGCTTACAAATATCAATTATGCATGACATTAGTTTGTCATCTCGTTGCGAAACACGTGTTGATTACCATTAAAAAACTTTTAAAAATGACCCTTTTCGAACACGTGTTGATAACAATCAACTGAAAACTGAAAATAAATGATGACCTGTTTAGAACTACACGTTGATAACGACCAACCGAAACTGTTAAAATATAATTTGTTTTTATAACGTGTCAATAACAGCCGAGTCAAACCAGAATTTAAATTTTACCCGCACAATGAATCAAGTTTACGATTAAATGAACATTTTGAGTTACCCGGCCACAATAACAGCCGACCAAAACCGTTAAAAAAATTGTTTTTCCCACATGTCGGTGTTACAGTCGACTCAAAACAGTTTTTAAGTTTTACCAAGAAATCTTTTATGAATAAATGCATCGGATGAACATGAAACGAACATTAAACAAGTCAATTAATATCAACAACCACACAAAAGGACAATACAAGTCAACAATAACAAATAAATAAATATTAAAAGAATAGTCACCAAAAGATTCCTTAACCGCAGCAGAATAATAAAATGAAAGACAGACACAAATATATTGGGTATAAAGTAATAAACTGCGATAATATCGAGGAATAATTTGAACTAACAGATCTAACGCAATCAAACAAACATATTATATATAAACGTAATATATATATATATATATATATATATATATATATATATATATATATATATATATATATATAACAAAACGAAAGGAAAAGTAAAGTCGAGACGAGCGAAATATTTCTTTTAGACTCTTATTGCCCCGTACTACGTGCTCACGATTTGATAGTAATGAATCTCCCAAAATACAACGACGAACGGAGCTGGACGAAGCAGATGATCCAGTTAATCTGACGAACGAGAATTGGGCAAATAACTTAGCAAAACCCTAACTGCAAGCTATATGACGCGTGAGGCAGGTAGGATTATGATATGTATGCGAGAGCTCTCTTAGAAACATGTTAAACATATATGCATTATGTTTTTATCCTATGTGGGAGTTGGTATTTATAGATTTGAGGGACTAGGAAATATTTAGGAATTAAGATTCCTAATACAAGTCAATCTCCTTATCTTACTCAATAAGAAAGACTTGAAAGCTTTTAGAAGAGGCCCAAACTAATTAAAACCCACGGAATTAAACAAGTTTGCGGTCTACCATACCATCCAAATGTCCAACCTTGGTCATTGACTTTTCACTCACCCAAATTCGGATTTGTAAAAGTAAATATACCACACTAATCTACTCGAGACGTAGATTAATAATTTGACGTTCGTTTACAAAATTAACAACCCGTAATATTTGGTCAAAGATACCACATATAACTTTACCAAATCAAATTTCCCCAACAAAACACACACATTAACACCGCACCAGCAAGTTCTCCAGTAAAAGCCCTCACGACATAAACTTCATTGCAACAGCAGCAAAAATGAAAACGAATGAACAATTCAAGCAGCCACAAAAACCAGAAAGAAAAAAAAAGGAAAGAAAAAGCACTTACAGCTCTAAAAATCCAAAATAGACTTCAAATTCCCAATACACAGAGCGCTAAGAATGGATTAAAAAAAGGTTAATTCCAATTACAAGTCAGCTTTTCACGTTAAAATGCAAAAGCAAAAAGAAGAAGAATGACATGAAAACTTGAAACATAATACTTGAAATTTTGGGTTTATGGTTTCCCACCAAATTGAGATGAGTGATAAACTATGAAGATATTATAAATATTTTGTCAATATTAGTTGTCTGTTTTATAGCCTTGATAGATGGGATAGACTCATATTTATTGCCGTATAATTAGATAGGTAACGGCAGGCTAATTTTGTATATATTCACTGTTCAAGGAATAAGATCGATACAGAATATATTCTTTCATGATATCAGCCTAATCTTTCCTTTTTTTTTTCTTCCGCAGCCCCAATTTTTGCTACTTTTCTTTTGTCCTATTCTTCTTCCCGTCGACATGGGCGACACAAGATCTTCTTTCCACCCGGCTCTTGCTGTGTCTAACATCAAGACCCATGTTCTGATCACCCTTGCCATGGAGAACGTCCAATATGCAAATTGGGCGGAGTTGTTCAAAGTCCATTGCCGTTCTCACAAAGTTCTTCACCATATAATTCCTCCTACACCTATAGTTGGCACGGTGACGCCTCCTCTAATCGCTGCCGAACAAGAACTGTGGGATACTCTGGATGCCACCGTTGTTCAATGGATTTATTCCACAATCTCTACAGATATTTTGACCACCATCATTGAAGCTGATGTTCCGGCCATGACCTTATGAAAAAGGTTACGTGATCTATTTCAGGATAATGAAAATTCTCGTGCTATTTCTCTTGAACATGAATTCTCCACGACATATTTGCGAAATTTCTCCTCTATCTCGACTTACTGTCAACACCTTAAGACTCTTGTTGATCAACTCAAGAATGTCGGGGCTCCCGTCTCCAACAATCGCCTGGTTCTACGCATGGTAGCTGGTCTCACCCCTGCTTATAAGGGTGTGGCTTCGGTTATTCGCCACAAAAAGGTTCTCCCCCCCTTTTATGAAGTCAGGTCTATGTTGACATTGGAGGAAGCTGGCTTAAAGGAGGCGACTGCCGATGGTGATGAGGCAATGGTAGTGGCTGCTAGGGACTCTGACGACTCGTATACTCCTCATCCTTCCAAAAATCGCAACAAAAACAATAATCATAGACATCGCAACAAATATAGTGGCGGAGGTCATGGACGTCAATCTGGTGTCRGTGATCAGAAAGGTGGCCGCGACGGTCATCGGGGTGGTAGTCAAACTAGCKGYGRTGGCMAGCAAATAYGGCAACAGACATGGCAGYAGCCACCTCCTTGGTGGACGTGGATGCAAACTTCTCCTTCTCCTTGGGCCATGCCTCCTTGCCCATATCCCACACAACCTTGGGCTAGGCAATCCGGGCCAGCAAGACAACCTGGCATTTTGGGTCCAAGGCCTTCACAGCAGCAGCCATGGCAAAAGCAACAACAGGCATATGCAACTCAGTGGGCTCCAACTGACATCGAGTCCGCAATGCACACAATGTCTCTCTCTCAGCCCGATCCAAATTGGTTTATGGACACCGGGGCAACATCGCATATGACGGCCACGCAAGGTAATCTCTCGTCTTATTTTAATTTGAGCAAAAATAAAGGTATTATTGTTGCCGGTGGTCAATCAATTCCAATTCATGGTTGTGGTCATGCATCATTACCCCACCCAAACCCGCCTTTGTYGTTAAAAAATGTACTTCATGCACCTAATCTCATTAAGAATTTGGTTTCGGTAAGAAAATTTACCACTGATAATCAAGTGTCTGTGGTTTTTGATCCATTTGGATTTTCTGTACATGATTTACAGACGGGGACGCAGCTAATGAGATGTGATAGCACCAGTGACCTTTACCCCATCACCAGTCCAAATCCAGTATCTCCTCATTTTGGTTTTTTAGCTTCCACCCTTTGGCATGATCGCTTGAGTCACCCAGGAGCTTCGATTTTAGGTTCTCTTCGGCGAAATAAATTAATTGATGGTACTAGCCCCTCTAAGTCTAATATTTGTCAATCATGTGTACTTGGAAAACATATTAAGTTGCCATTTGTTGCTTCGACATCTATTACATATATGCCTTTTGATATTATTCACAGTGATCTCTGAACTTCCCCCGTGTTGAGTTCTTCGGGACATCGTTATTATGTGCTTTTCATGGATGATTATTCAAAATATTTGTGGACGTTACCTATTGCGACAAAACCACAAGTATTCTCAAAGTTTTCTGCATTAAAAGCTCATATTCGTACTCAATTTGAACGTGACATTAAAAATGTTCAATGTGATAACGGGAGGGAGTTTGATAATAACACGTTTAGGCAATTTTGTGAGTCCAATGGTATTTCATTCCATTTTTCTTGTCCTCATACTTCCCCGCAAAATGGGAAAGCCGAAAGAAAAATTCGTTCTATTAATAATATCATTAGGACACTCCTTCATCATGCTTCGTTGCCACCTTCATTTTGGCATCATGCATTGCAAATGGCAACATATCTTCTTAATATTCTTCCAAGTAAATTATTAGCAAATACTTCTCCTCTCAAAACTCTTTACCATAGAGATCCGTCTTACTCTCACATTAGAGTTTTTGGGTGCTTGTGCTTTCCACTTGTCCCGTCCACTACAATAAATAAGCTACAAGCACGTTCGACTCCTTGTGTGTTTTTAGGGTATCCCTCTAATCATCGTGGTTATAAGTGTTTTGATTTGTCACGTAATAAAATTCTCATTTGTAGGCATGTAATTTTTAATGAGAGCATCTTTCCTTTTTCAAAAATGCATGAATTAAAAGAACCTGCTTATAATTTTTTAGATGATGGCGTTTCCTCTTATACAATCTATCACCTCCAAAATTCTACCCATCCTGCAACAAATCCTAACTTCCCCACCATTAATACTTCTACGTCTCAACCATCTTGTGAAATAGATACACAGAGTCCAACCATTCATTCTCCTGCGGCCCAAGCCCCAGCAACATCATCTTCACCCACTGAGGCCCAACAGTCCCATGGCCCAGTTCAGCACCCTACATCTATTCCACATGCTACCCAACGTCAACTCACACAACTCTCACCCCAGCCTATTCCAATTTCAACACAACGACCAATAACTCGTAGCCAACATGGTATATATAAGCCCAATCCAAAATATACCCCACCCCAAGCTCATAATACCACAATTACAAAGTCCCCTCTTCCTCACAACCCACTAGCTGCCCTTCGTGACCCAAATCGGAAATTGGCCATGGATGATGAATTTAATGCTCTTATTAAAAATAAGACGTGGGATTTAGTGCCTCGTCCACCTAATTCTAATGTAATTCGTTCAATGTGGATTTTTACTCATAAAGAAAGATCTGATGGATCGTTTGAGAGGCATAAAGCCCGTCTTGTAGGTAATGGTAAAACACAACAGGTTGGCATTGATTGTGGAGCAACTTTTAGTCCGGTGGTTAAACTAGCGACTATTCGAACTGTACTTAGCCTTTCTTTGACGAAAAATTGGCGGATACATCAATTAGATGTCAAAAATGCTTTTTTTCATGGTGAACTGAAGGAGACTGTATATATGCATCAACCTATGGGTTTTCGGGATTCCGTGCATCCCGATTATGTATGTTTACTACGCAAGTCCTTGTATGGGCTTAAGCAGGCCCCTCGTGCATGGTACAAAAGATTTGCTAACTTCGTTTCAGTCATTGGTTTCACTAACAGTACATCAGATAATTCTTTGTTCATTTATAGGAATGGTTCTGATATGGCCTACCTATTACTCTATGTTGATGATGTTATCTTGACTGCTTCTTCTGATAATCCTTTGAGTTCTATTATGGCTAGTCTTAGCTCTGAGTTTGCAATGAAGGACTTGGGTCCTTTGAATTATTTCTTGGGCATTCGTGTGACTCGTCACAGGGGTGGCTTATTTCTATCACAACGTAAATATGCCGAGGAAATTGTTGACCGAGCCGGTATGATTTCTTACAAACCGACACTTACTCCAATTGACACTAAACCAAAGGTCAGTGCTAAGTCGGGTAATCGATATGAGGATTCATCAAAGTATCGTAGTCTTGCAGGTGCTCTCCAATACCTCACCTTTACGAGGCCCGATATTTCATATGCTGTTCAACAAGTTTGCCTACATATGCATGACCCTCGGGACGAGCATATGAATGCTCTTAAGCATATCATACGCTATGTTCAGGGCACGTTACATCTTGGTTTACATATTTCTCCTACCTCAGTTAAAGATCTTGTATCCTATACTGATGCCGATTGGGTGGTTGTCCGGATACTCGACGATCCACATCGGGGTATTGTGTGTTTTTAGGAGACAATCTAATTTCATGGTCGTCAAAACGCCAACCTACTCTATCCCGTTCTAGTGCCGAGGCCAAATACAGGGGGGTAGCCAATGTTGATTCTGAATCTTGTTGGAGTCGCAATCTTCTGTTGGAACTGCATTGTCCGGTTCTAAAAGCTACGTTGGTCTATTGTGATAATATAAGTGCCATTTATCTTTCCGAAAACCCCGTTCAACACCAGCGCACAAAGCATATTGAAATGGATATTCATTTTGTTCGAGAAAAGGTTGCGCGTGGAGAGGTTCGGGTTCGTCATGTTCCATCTCGTTATCAAATTGCGGATATTTTCACTAAGGGTTTGCCTCTTATTTTATTTGAAGATTTTTGCGACAGTCTCAATGTTCGTGATTCTCCCGTTTCGACTGCGGGGGTGTGATAAACTATGAAGATATTGTAAATATTTTGTCAATATTAGTTGTCTGTTTTATAGCCTTGATAGATGGGATAGACTCATACTTATTACCGTATAATTAGATAGGTAACGACAGGCTAATTTTGTATATATTCACTTTTCAAGGAATAAGATCGATACAGAATATATTCTTTCAATGAGAGTTGCCAAATTGCCAAAGTAGTTTAATCTGAAATTTGGGAAAAATAAGGGGTGACTATGGAAGGGTCTCATTTTATTTTTTTTTAACTAGATTTGGATTTAACCTTGGTTTATGATGTCATCTTAGTTTAACTATAGTTACTTTTTCTTGACTCTGAGTTAAGGAATCTTTTTCTTTTTTGGTACTAAAGTCAAAACGGGTTTAAAATGTTAATGACTTAAATTTTCAGTTAATATTAAATATAAAACATTTACAGTACCTATCTCGAATTAAATAAATTTAATCTTTTCTATTGTATTTTAATTTTTAAATATATGTATTCGGATTTTGTGTTTTGATTGTCTTCAATAGGGTAAATCTTTTTTTTAAGATGTTTTTGGAAAAGCCGGAGCAAGAGCATTTTAGCACCAATTTTTCAACAGACATCGTTATTGTTACACTATTGGCTGTACCTGTGACGTATGTAAGTTATATATTAAATTAAAAATTTAACTTATAATCGTGTTTGTTTATGGCGTGTATCTGACATATATTAGAATACATTACTTGATTGGCTTGTATCTCTCATTCGTTTATAAGTTATCTTAACTCCTTACCTCGACTATGCTTGATTTTGTTTGAATGTGCGAACAAGAGCGAACAAGTATTAATGAGTAATCCTACCAAATAGTCGTCTTACCAAATAGTATTAATGAGTATTAAAAGGGGCTTACAACAGTAAAAAAAGATGGACGCTTTATTCCAATACCATAAAACCCCAATGAATTAACTTGAACTCCCACTTTAATGCCTAAAGCCTAAAGGAAAGATTGTAGTTCTAATTGGTCAATCAGTTGTATTTGAAAAACTTGAACTAAGGACTACAAAAGTTCTTAGTGAAAAGAGAGAGTTTTTTTTTTTCTGTTTTTTTTAACCACATATTTTTCCAGACACAAGTTGTGCTTCCAACGGGGCATGTCTATTTACTAGGACCAAACAATAAATTCTTTTCCCCTTAAATTTATATTGGTGTCTTTGCCTTGGCCGGTGAAAGTTGTCAACCATTTGATTAAATAAATACGATCACTTATTAATTGTTACTCCTTCCGTCCCACAAAACTAGTTCAATATTCTATTTTTATCTGTTACATAAAGATAGTTCAGTTACTATATTTAACATAATATTAATTTTTCATAATATTCTTGAAATACTAGTTTTTTACGTGGTAAATTGAAAATTGATGATTACAATGTAAAATCTTGCTATTCCAATAACAAATATATTAATTCTAACACTGATTTTTATAAGTATTAATTGACATTTATAAATTCAAGAAGGGTATAATCGAATAATACTAACTAAATTAATAACTTAACTATATAAACTACTCGTTTCTTAATATGTGTGAAATCAATCGTAGAACTATCATTTTGGGACGAAATGAGTATATAATACGAACGTTTTGAAGGTATTATATACTTGTATAATACTTTGAATTAAATGATAGTTAAGATGTGGTTATACCAGTAATACAATACAAATAATAATATTACTTGTAAATAATTATTGATTATGAGTTAAGATTTAGGGTCAATTCCCATATAAACCATTAGTGAAATATTTTTTCCCAAATAGGCAATTGAAATCTCAACTTCCCACTTAATCCAAAATATTATATAAGAGTACTAAATTACCCTTTCTAACTATTTTATTTTGTTCTTCAAAAATTCAGAACTACTCGTGTAAATTTCAGAACTACTCATGTAAGTTTCAAAACTATTCTTCAAAAATTCAGAACTACTCGTTTAAATTTCAGAACTACTCATGTAAATTCAGAACTACTCGTGTGAAACTCAAAACTACTCGAACAAATTCAAACTATTCCATTCAACTTCGAAATACCCTTGAATAATTCAGAACTATTCCATTAAACTTCGAGAAAATTCAGAACTAGTCGTGTAAATTTCAAAATTATTCTTAAAAAATTCAGAACTACTCGTGTAAATTTAAAATCACTCGTGTAAATCCAGGACAAGGATGGATTGGTGAACTCTTTTTGTTTATATATTTTGAATATTGAATCTTGCTTTTATTTTTTGCAGGAGAAGAACACTCCCACCTTGAAATTGGTTGAGTTTATTCATTGAATTCTTTTGTTAATAATTTAACTTCAAAAAATAATAACCTGATAGTAATCATAGTAATTAAAGTCAGATCATGATTAATATTTATAAATTATAGTATACAACTAAAGATAAAAATAAACAAAAGTCGCAAGATTCTTTCAACTCACCATCGGCCCTTGCTTCGCCATCTATTCTGCAGATCATTCATGGAGGATATGCAGTCGCAAGTTTTGAGAAGATTCTTAGCCCTAAGATATTGAAAATATTTTTGGTTCCTTACCCATATGATTTGCCAAGTCTCCACTGTTGCCGGAAAGTTGAGCATCTCGCTCATCGGAGTTCAGCCCACCGGGCCACCTAGTCGAGGGTTGAAGGATTTTTCCACATTTTGAAAATCGGGGATCGGCGAATTGAAGATTGGGGAATAATCCTGATATGGATAATTATATATATTAATTAGGTTTTTTAAGGTGCAGGGGTAGTTTTGATAGTTTAGATATAATTTTTGATTAAAATGGAAGTATTTGGATTATAGGAATAAAAAGAATTAATGAATTAAATGGTATATGAGTAAAACTTTTTGGTTGTATATGTGAACTTACCCTAAAATTTATAGGTCTTGACCTCCGGCGAGAAAAGATATTAGTAGAAAGAATGAAAAACTCATCCTACAAGAAAATTTAAAATCAAAAAGACATATAGTAATATATGAAAAATTCCTAATTAAGAAAATCATTATAGTCAGCGTTGGAGTCGATGACAATTTCCTTCTCTAGTGGTAGCTCCGTTTTTCCTTGGTGTGAATCTAAGTAAGGTTTCYAGTTTCTATCGTATATATACACAAATGTTCATTTTCATCCCTTAGCACAGTYCTAGTTATGAAAWAAAAGTTCTGATAATCAACTTGAGATATTAAGAAAGTAGATAAATATGAAAATATACTTTCTTAAGTGAAAGACTCTAATTACGTTAACCCACTAAATTAATCTACTTAACTACCTAACAAACTAAGCGTCTATAAAGACAAAAAAAATGAATTAACAAAGAACGGTAGGAAATAAATTTCTATCAATCTCCCCCTTTTGCCTTTTTGAACAAAATAAACAAACCACTCCCCCTTTTGCCTTTTTGAACAAAATAAACAAAATAAAAGAACGGGACAGTATACCATGGACCCAGGTGCACCTTATAAGGTGCAACTGTAATTTAATTTATCATCGTATATAACTGGTACATATCATCACATATAACTGGTATAACTGGTACATATCATCACATATAACTGGTACATATCATCACAAGTAATTGAAATTCTAAATCTAAAATTTAAAATCCTAACATATAACTGGTACATATCATCACAAGTAATTGAAATTCTAAATCTAAAATTTAAAATCCTAAAATTAAAAAATTAACCTAAAACAAAAAATTAAACCCTAAAAATGGAAAATTAATCCCTAAAATAAAAAATTAAACCCTGAAATCGAATATTAAACTCTAAATCCTAAATTTCTATCGCATATCATCACATATAACTTACATATATCATCACATATAACTGACACATATCATCACATATAACTGACAGAATGATAGAAATAAAATGGAAAATTAAATTAAAAAAATAAAAAATTAAACCTTAAAATGAAATATTAAACCCTAAAAATGGAAAACTAAACCCTAAAATGGAAAAATAAACCCTAAAATGGAAAAATAAACCCTAAACTCTAAATTTTTGACACATATCATCACGTATAACTGTCAGATATCATCACGTAAAACAGGGTGCACCTAACAAGGTGCACCCAGGTCCACATAATAAATTACCCCCAAAACCTGTCTAACACTACCAAAGTACCCAAACTAACCCTTCGTACCATTTTCCCGCCGAAAAACATCACATGAGGATATTTTTAACTCTTCATACCATTTTTAAATCTAATTCAGCATTAAAAAAAATATTTTTCTATAATCACATATTAATTATTACTTGAATATATATATATACTTATTTTAGTATTGTTTATTTATTTATTTATTATTATTATCATCGTCATTATAGTTTGACTCCATAAATTGGCCTACAATATATTGTGTCGATATTCAATTTTGATTTCACAAKTATTCAATATATTTTTTACCTATCTATTGTTTCTCATATCACATTTGGTATAATCGCAAACCGTGTGTGTGATTATAGTTTTAGTTTTTTTTTTTTAAAATAAGTTGCGGCGTTTTTATTAAAAAATGAAAAAATAGTGAGTACATAGCAAACAATGAATAAAAAACAAAAAACAAAGATATTATAGTATTAGTTTTTATTTTTAAATATTTTGTGGAATCGCACACATAGTTTGCGATTATAATTTTTTATTTATTTTGTGCAATCGCACTATATGTGTGATTCTTAATTTTAAATATTMTGTGGAATCGCACACCATATGTGCGATTCTTAATTTAATTTCATTTAAAACATTTTGTGGAATCACATGCTATATGTGCGATTCTTAATTTAAAAAAAATAGAATCGCAGTTCGAGTGTGCGATTCGTATTATATATATATAGTCGCACATTGAATGTGCAATACCATATAAAAAAAATTATTAAGGTATTGCACATTCAACACGGCTTCCGAAAAGGTTTGAGGTTCCCGCATGAACACAGCAGTTCGCATTGACGGCGTTAACAGAATCTGATAAGTGCGATTCCACCTAAATAAACAATTTATTTCAAATATGACCTATAATCACAATCCGTTTTGAAATGTACTATATTTATGCATTTTCGCCAAGTTTTAAAGCAATCAGGCCATAAAAAAAATAAAAAATTCAAATGTAGATGCATCGTGACCATCCCTCACGACGAACTTTTCCCTCGTGGTCCTTATATTCCTCATCACATGGTTAATGACCCAGCCCATCTCGGCCCGGTCGCGCATATCCAAGCGATCCATGTTGTACATTCCAAGTCTCTTCGCTTTCTCTCCACGCGGTTGCGCTCCAGCTTCTCCCGAGTTTTTTTCAAACGCTTCATCATGAAGCCCTGGGTTCAGTTCTTTGTCGAAATCTGTCAATCTCCGGCACTGC
>BMAC01000508.1:379300-391643 GCA_014905375.1 Phtheirospermum japonicum
CGTTTCGACGAGTGCGAATGAGATTAGCTTGTGCGTTTTGACTGGTGTAGATGAGATTGGAATTGGGCTGAGTGTATTTTGAGCTGTATTATTCCTGTCTCTTATACACATCTAGATGTGTATAAGAGACAGTTATTCATCAGTCCCCTCTTCCTTTTTCTTAGGGAAGCGTTTCTAGTAGCTTGGTTTCTAATGTATGATAGTGCTACTTTCTTCCTTACCATTTTTTTTTTTGATTATATTTCCTTTTCACGAAATAAAATTCTAGTGTTTAATTGTTGGCGTCTGTAAAAGTATTATATATGATTTGTGTTTATATAGTGATGTTTCTGTGCGTTTTAAATGGTGTAGATCAGATTGGAATTGGGCTGAGTGTATTTTGACACATAAGCAAACGAAGCACTATAATTTTTTATTTGCAAAACAAAGCATACGAAACAAACACATAGATTAGGAGGATTTTGCATTAATATATAAGGGCTGTCTCTTATACACATCTAGATGTGTATAAGAGACAGGTTTTTAGGAGTCGCACATTGAATGTGCAATACCATATAAAAAAAAATTATTAAGGTATTGCACATTCAACGTGCGATTCCACCTAAATAAACAATTTATTTCAAATATGACCTATAATCACAATCCATTTTGAAATGTACTATATTTATGCATTTTCGCCAAGTTTTGAAGCAATCAGGCCATAAAAAAAATAAAAAATTCAAATGTAGACGCATCGTGACCATACCTCACGACGAACTTTTCTCTCGTGGTCCTTATATTCCGCATCACATGGTTAATGACCCAGCCCATCTCGGCCCGGTCGCGCATATCCAAGCGGTCCATGTTGTACATTCCAAGTCTCTCCGCTTTCTCTCCACGCGGTTCTCCCGAGTTTTTCTCAAGCGCTTCATCATGAAGCCCAGTGGGTTCAGTTCTTTGTCGGATCTGTCAATCTCCAGGGCACTGCTAGGTAACGGGCCAGGATAGCCCTAGCCCGTTCCGAGGATGGCCAGACCTCGGGGACCAGATTGTGCGGGGTGTAGATCACGGCACAGGCATCTACACCACATAGCGTGCTGATTTCCCTCGTCTTATTCATCAGTCCCCTCTTCCTTTTTCTTAGGGAAGCGTTTCTAGTAGCTTGGTTTCTAATGTATGATAGTGCTACTTTCTTCCTTGCCTTTTTTTTTATTATATTTTTTTTCACGAAATAAAATTCTTGTGTTTAATTGTTGGTGTCTGTAAAAGTATTATATATGATTTTTGTTTATATAGTGACGTGTCTGTGCGTTTTGACTGGTGTAGATGAGATTGGAATTGAGTATATTTGAATTAGGCTAATTGTATTCGTAGTTGTATGACTTATTATAAGACAAATTTGAATAATTACAGTATTTCTTAGTGATGATGATATTTTGAATTACAAATAATTAAATTTGTAATAAGTTGTTTATTAATTATTATTATTGAGCATTTGATGTAAGTTATTTTTGAATCAAATATTTATTGTTAAAGAAAACATTAAATTAGGTAACATGTAATAAAGGAAAATATTAAATTAGATAAATATTAGGTTCGGATGATAGCAAAGCACCAGAGTTTTTTCCAAAGCTAAAAAAGCGTGAGAAAGAGACACATATGATATGAGAATTTTGTATAAATATATAGGGGAGATAAAAGACCTGAAAAATTACTCTAATGGACATATAAATATTGTTAATGAAACACTGAGTGATATAAGCCAAGCACGAAATATGAGAACGACTCGTAGCCTTATGATTTCAACATCCAAAATACATAGAAACCATCAAAAGTCCATCAAATAATAATAATAATAAAAAGATTATATTAACGATCGGGACTAAACCCTCGAAAGAAAATGAAACGTGTGAACCTATCACTGCCATATATTGATATAGAAGTACATACAAGTACGGGTTGTAAATTAACCTTCACAACAGACACACACACAAACAAAAAAACAAGTTCAATGTTATGACTCAAACCACATTTGAACATTCAATCCAGAACAAATGGTTTAATTTTTATGGAAAATGTTCAAACCTTTGCACGAAAATTTCTTTTTAGCTAATATGTTATTTGCACGTCACAATATTGAAGTTAGCGCCAGATTTTACACGAGAGGACTGAAAATTTCGGTCTTTTTATATTTTAACAATAATATCTGGTCGTGGAATCCTGATTTAATAGAGATGGTAATTTGGGAAAAAAGATTTCATTCTAGTAATGTGCAATACTATTTAGCGTAATTTTAAAAGGAAATAAAAGTAATCAAAATGTAGTTAAGTGAATATCTCTCATCTAGCTTTAGATATTTCACATAAGCTTACAAATATTAATGATGCATGACATTAGTTTGTCATCTCGTTGCGAAACACGTGTCGATTACCGTTGAAAAACTTTTAAAAATGACCCTTTTCGAACACGTGTTGATAACAATCAACTAAAAACTGAAAATAAATGATGACCTGTTTAGAACTACACGTTGATAACGGCGGACCGAAACCATTAAAAATATAATTTGTTTTTCTGACGTGTCAATAACAGTCGACTCAACCCAGAATTTAAATTTTACCCGCACAATGAATCAAGTTTACGATTAAATGAACATTCTGAGTTACCCGGCCACAATAACAGCCGACCAAAACCGTTAAAAAATTGTTTTTTCCCACATGTCGGTGTTACAGTCGACTCAAAACAGTTTTTAAGTTTTACCAAGAAATCGTTTATGAGTAAATACATCGGATGAACATGAAACAAAGTCAATTAATATCAACAACCACACAAAAGGACAATGCAAGGCAACAATAACAAATAAATAAATTTTAAAAAAATAATCAGCAAAAGATTCCTTAACCGCAGCAAAATAATATATATATATATATATATATATATATATATATATATATATATATATATATATATATATATATATATATATATATATATATTAAAAAAATAATAAAATGAAAGACAGACATAAATATATTGGGTATAAAGTAATAAACTGCGATAATATCGAGGAATAATTTGAACTAACAGATCTAACGCAATCAAACAAACATATTATATATAAACGTAATATATATATATATATATATATATATATATATATATATATATATATATATATATATATATATATAACGAAACGAAATGAAAAGTAAAGTCTAGACGAGCGAACTATTTTTTTTAAGATTCTTATTGCCCCGTACTACGTGCTTACGATTTGATAGCAATGAATCTCCCAAAATACAATGACGAACGGATCTGGACGGAGCAGACGATCCAGTCAATCTGATGAACGAGAATTGGGCAAATAACTGACCAAAACCCTAACTGCAAGTTATATGACGCGTGAGGCAGGTAGGATTATGATATGTATGCGAGATCACTCTTAGAAACATGTTAAACATATATGCATTGTGTTTTTATCCTATGTGGGAGTTGGTATTTATAGATTTGAGGGACTAGGAAATATGTAGGAATTAGGATTCTTAATACAAGTCAATCTCCTTATCTTACTCAATAAGAACGACTTGGAAGCTTTTAGAAGAGACCCAAACTAATTAAAACCCACGGAATTAAACAAGTTTGCGGTCTACCATCTCTTCGATTTTCATAAAATAATTAATAACATTCATATATCGGACATTTCCTATCTACTTAGGAAATTTCTCACCCTCATTTCCATCCAAATGTCCAACCTTGGTCATTGACTTTTCACTCACCCAAATACGGATTTGTGAAAGTAAATATACCACATTAATCTACTCGAAACGTAGATTAATAATTTGACGTTCGTTTACAAAATTAACAACCCGCAATATTTAGTCAAAGATACCACATATAACTTTACCAAATCCAATTCTCCCAACAAAACACACACATTAACACCGCACCAGCAAATTCTCCAGTAAAAGCCCTCACGACATAAACTTCATCGCAACAGTGATTAGAGTAGATTTGTCCTTATTTTTATTAGATTTTTAGTTCGTTTTTATATTTATTTTTGGTATAAGTTGGATAATTTAAGCTTAATTCCATATTTTTATAATTCCAACTTATTTTACCGCATTTTGATCGTAATTGATGCAAGTAGGTGATATTTCGTTGTTTTTCACCTTACAGCTAAGTAACCGGAAGAGTTTAACGCGTAATAGACGAGGTTCGATGTTCAAGAAGTGAAGAACAAGCTTTCCGGTGAAACGAGTAGCAAAAGATCGAGAATTGGAGACAGACGTGCAGTCGCGTCGACTGACGCGACCGTCGATGCACCGTCGACGCGAGCCATGTCAGCGATTCATGACCACGTCAGTCGACGCTCCGTCGACGCAACGTCGATGCTACTTGCTGAAGCGTCGATGTCGACTCACCACTGTCGACGCAACTTGCTGAAGCGTCGATGTCGACGCACCCCGTCGACGCACCTGCCACGCCGACGCGCACACTTGCCGACCAAGTCTGCCGAGTCCCACCGAGTGCCATCACGCGTCGGTCGACGCTACTTCGACGCACCGTCGACGCGACGGCCCAGAATTCGGATTTTAGGGTTTCTTATCCGCCAAGTCATGCAAAATCTATATAAACCATCATTATTTTGGATTTTAAGAAGAATACACGACTCCCTAGGGTATTTTAGCTTACAATAACAATAATCCCACATCTCATAACGAGATTTGAAGACGGAGATCAAGGATCGAAGAACAACGCGTCCAAAACGTCGAATTCGAGTTCGAGATTCATTCTTCGCCTAAGATCAACGTTCAACCTCTGGAATAGCTGGAACTTTTTACTGCTTTCATTAGTTCCAATAAGTTCTCTAAACTCTTAGTTAATTTAGTAGTTAATTTCTAATTTAATTGTTAGTTTAATTCTTAGTTAATGCTAGAACTAGTTTAATTAGCTTAATCGTTTATGCTTGTTATTGGATATTGGTTAATTTAGTTGATTTATGCGATTGATTTATGCTTAGTTATTCGTTAATCTTAGATTCATATGATACATTGCTTAGTGATAATTTATTATATTCATGCTGTTAGATTAGTTGCTATTAATTCTTAATTCTTGAGTTCAAGTAGTTTAATTATCGCTCGTAGTTGATAATTTAGTTAGAATAACTAGTTTAAATAGATTTAGTTTAATTATTGCTTTAGTTATAATGATCAATTCAAAATCTTTTAAAACCCCAAATGTATATGTATTTTATTTTAGTTCGTAAATTGAGAAAAATATCCGAAAGACCGAACAGTTGTTTCCTCGAGAGATACGACTCGAGTCAAACTCATCACCCTACAGTTACCTCGTACACTTGCGAGCAAACTGACGTGTTTTAAATTAATTTATTAAAAAGGGGTGCACAAAAGTTTGAGTCAAACAGCAGTAAAAATGAAAACGAATGAACAATTCAAGCAGCCACAAAAACCAGAAAGAAAAAAAAAAGGAAAGAAAAAGCACTTACAGCTCTAAAAATCCGAAATAAACTTCAAATTCCCAATACACGGAGCGCTAAGAATGGATAAAAAAAAGGTTAATTCCAATCACAAGTCAACTTTTCACGTTAAAATGCAGAAGCAAAAAGAAGAAGAATGACATGAAAACTTGAAGCAGAATACTTGAAATTTGGGGTTTATGGTTTCCCACCAAATTGAGATGAGAGTTGCCAAATTTCCAAAAGTAGTTTAATTTGAAATCTGGGAAAAATAAGGGGTGACTATGGAAGGGTCTCATGTTTTTTTTTTTTTGTTTAACCTAACTAGATTTGGATTTAACCATGGTTTATGATGTCATCTTAGTTTAACTATAGTTACTTTTTCTTGACTCTTGTGTTACGGAATCTTTTTCTTTTATCGGACTAAAGTCAAAACGGGTTTAAAATGTTAAAAACTTAAATTTTCAGTTAATATTAAAATATAAAACATTTACATTACCTATCTCGAATTAAATAAATTTAACCTTTTCTGTTGTATTTTAATTTTTAAATATATGTATTCAGATTTTGTGTTTTGATTGTCTTCAATAGGGTAAATCTTTTTTTTAGATGTTTTTGGAAAAGCCGGAGCAATAGCATTTTAGCACCAATTTTTCAACAGACATCCTTATTGTTACACTATTGGCTGAACCTGTGAACGTATGTAAGTTATATATTAAATTAAAATTTTAACTTATAATCGTGTTTGTTTATGGCGTGTTTCTGAAATATATTAGAATACAGTACTTGATTGGCATGTATCTCATAAGTTACCTTAACTCCTTTTGATTGGCTTGTATCTCTTTCGTCTATAAGATATCTTAACTCTATCTGACATATACAGTACTCGATTGGCTTGTATCTCTCATTCGTTCATAAGTTATCTTAACTCCTTACCTCGACTAACTTAGCTTTGTGTGCTTGATTTTGTTTGAACGTGCGAACAAGTATTAATGAGTAGTCCTACCAAATAGTCGTCTTACCAAATAGTATTAATGAGTATTAAAAGGGGCTTACAACAGTAAAAAAAAAGATGGGTACTTTATTCCAATACAATAAAACCCCAATGAATTAATTTGAACTACTCATATAAATTCAGAACAACTCGTGTGAAATTCAAAACTACTCGAACAAATTCAAAACTTTTCACTTCAACTTCGAAATACCCTTCGAAACTAGTAGTCAAGATATAATTTTTGATTAAAATTGAAGTATTTGGATTATAGGAATAAAAAGAATTAATTAATTAAATGGTATATGGGTAAAACTTTTTGGTTGTATATGGGAATTTACCCTAAAATTTATAGGTCTTGACCTCCGGCGAGAAAAGATATTAGTAGAAAGAATGAAAAACTCATCCTACAAGAAAATTTAAAATCAAAAAGACATATAGTAATATATGAAAAATTCCTAATTGAGAAAAYCGTTATAGTCAGCRTTGGAGTCGRTGACAATTTCCTTCTCTAGTGGTAGCTCCGTTTTTCCTTGGTGTGAATCTAAGTAAGGTTTCTAGTTTCTATCGTATATATACACAAATGTTCATTTTCATCCCTTAGCACAGTCCTAGTTATGAAAAAAAAGTTCTTATAATCAACTTGAGATATTAAGAAAGTAGATAAATATGAAAATATACTTTCTTAAGTGAAAGACTCTGATTACGTTAACCCACTAAATTAATCTACTTAACTACCTAACAAACTAAGCGTCTATAAAGACAAGAAAAATGAATTAACAAAGAACGGTAGGAAATAAAATTCCTATCAATCTCCTCCTTTTGCCTTTTTGAACAAAATAAACAAACCACTCCCCCMGAGTTACATAACGTAAACTCCCCATAAAGATAAGAATCATGCCATAAATGTTAGTGAAAAAGATAATAACATCTTAATTGTCAAACAAAAATAGACAACTAATATAACAAAATATCAAGCAAAAGAAAAGAAATACCAAGTTTATAAGTACAAAAGAAACTGAATATTAAAAAAAGAAAGTAACATCAAATAGTTGCGTCACTTGGCCCGGCACCACGAGTCCGTCGCCACATGGAACACCTTGGGGTAGTCGTGAGATTACCATCATCATCATCATCAATAACCTCCTTCTCCTTCCCTTTGTGGATCACAGAGTCAACGTGAGAACCATTTTTTGTACCTTCTCCCATATGTTGACCAGAATGTAAAAAGARAGCTTACTTGTAGAATTCTGTCAATGSCATGTTAGTTTGTGAGCCTCTTGCATTTTCAGAAACATTTTTCAAAGTAGCATGCCATTTACCTCATCACTTGGCTCATCATCAGAAAATGCCAAAGGCAGATCAATACCCGATGCGATCCCTCAAAGTGTTTGTGACTAAATCTAAAGAATTGGGMTCCTCACTAAAGTGTTCATCCTTATAGCGTCTTAGACCCTGATCCGCCAGAATCRAATAGATGAGCGAGGGAAAAGTCAACCCAACCTTGGATGCTGCAAAGGTAGCAAACTTTGATACGTCCTCAAAAACTGTTTGGCCGAAATTGAACCACATACCAGATCCTATCTGRTACAAAGCATGAGCCTAAGGTCGTGCAACATCATGGTGTTCGTGGTTGGTATCCAATTACACCATGATGCACAGAGTACAAGAMAGTGAGATGAGAACTAAGWAAACCTTACAACTAAGTAACCGRAAGAGTTCAGCACGTAAAGATGAAGTATGAAGATCGAGAGGCAAGGATCGAGMTTTCCGGTGAAATAGTAGCAGAAAAACCGAGAGAATAAGAGGTGCAGCGAAGCCGTKTCGGTCGACGCAGGCGTCGATGCTATCCATGCCCATGTCRGTCGACACTATRTCGACGCCAAGCCGACGTAACTCTCTGAAGMGTCGATCCTMGGTGCRTCGATYRACGYCCATGCCCTGTCAACGCGAGCGCAYCAGACGCGTCGATGCCGAGCCCCAKCTCACGTCGGTCAATGCGAYGTCGACGTGACGGCCCAGAAACGGATTTTAGGGTTTCTTATGCTCCAAGYCAAAGGAAAACTMTAAATACCCTTCTCCAAGTCCGTCCMAAATACAGATGATACACCACTACGACCSTACTTACACTCCTACAGCTCTTAAACAACGCACCTTACGTTCCATAACAATGTCGAGGATCAAGATCGAAGAACCAAGAGTCACAAATTCCGGGCATAACCCATTAGCTCGTGGTTCGATTCTCAGCCAAGATTCGTGCAACCTCTCCGGATTAGCTGGAGAATTTTACTGCAATTCTTAGTTTAATAAGTACTCTAAATCCTTAATTTGCTTTCTTAGTTAGTTTATGCAGTTAAGYAGTTRCTTTTCAATTATTGTTCTTGAATCGTTTTATGCTACAAACCCTAGAAACTATTGTTATTTGGATTCATAACCTTAGTTTAGTTTATGTTTGATTATTGTTCATGCTTAGATAGTTCGTTCGTTTATCTTATGTTTTAGATATTTATGCTAGTGATCTTGTTGAGTTCTTAGTTGATTTCTTGGATTACATTCATGAGTTCTTGTTGCTGAATTAGAGTGCTTAGTTTAAATATATGTTCATGTTTTTTAAATTATTAGTTAATCAAAACAATAAACACCCCCCTCCCCCATTTGTATAAGTTACTTGAAATTGAACAAACTATTTGAGATTCCGATTGTATGTTCCTCGAGAGACGACTCGAGTTAACTTTGCCAACCTACACGCGACCCCGCTCTCTTGCGGGCAAGCTATTGAATCTCTGACAAATATTTATAAGTAGGCACACACAAAAGCTTGAATCAAAAATTGGCGCCGTTGCCGGGGAATATAGCAAAGGTTTCAAAAATATGTTTGTTCGTTTTATTTTCTTTTTAGCCGTCTATTTGTATAATTTACTCTAGTCGATGCGTTTTATGTGATGTTGAGTKTATGYAAGGTCRAARATCACTTAGACCCGAACTTGCACCATTCATCGACAATATTCATCGTTCCAATCAAGCGAGAYCTTCTCACATATCCGAAAGCGAATCATCTGCACCCACTGATTTGGTTTGTGATTCGGTACCTGAGACGATGTTGAGGCTAGACAATCCTATCCACAACAACGAAAACAACCAACCACCAAGGAACCGACCTGTACGACAAAGAAATGAGTACGGGAGTGAACCAATTCACCCCAACGGACCGGCACAACCTCGAGAGTATTGGGAGAATATTCAACAAAATATGATGGATCAGAATGAAGGACGAGGAGGAGGAAATAGAAATCGCCACCACCATGACTAAGATAATTATTCTGAGAGATCTTATCATGGAGACGAACAGGTTGACGACTAGCTCGCCAATAACCACCACAATGAGAGGAACGAGTATGATGGAAACTACGCGAGGCCCAATAACCAAGAGAGACACAAACGGGAGGCGCGCGAGCCAAGACAAAGAGAGTTCACGACTCCGCAAGTGGGTCCCTATAGTTCTGCCATAGTGTTGGGTAGAACTGCAAGAGACTTCGAGCTGAAACCTCATATAATCAAAAACCTTCCGACATTTCATGGTCTCGCCAACGAAGACCCACTGACTTTTCTCAAGGAATTTTATGCTGAAGTTAGTAGGATCCCATCTCCGGGACTTCATCACGAAGACCTTCAAATGGTGTGCTTTCCAAGCTGCATGAAGGATAAAGCCAAATCTTGGATACTATCACTAGAACCGAGATCTCTGATTGATTGGCCCATGGTTAGCGACAAATTCATAAATCAGTATTACTCATCACAGACGACGGGCCACATTAGAAGACAAATAGCCAACTTTGTCCTGCAAGATGGGGAGTTACTTCACGAGGCATGGGAACGTTTCAAATCATTATTGCAAGCTTGCCCACATCATCACAGCTCTCCGGGAATGGTAAATCAGTTGTTCTACGAAGGGCTTTTGGACTCTTATAAAAATAACGTCGAAGTAGCGGCTGGAGAGAATTTTGGATACTTGACAGCAACGGAGGCGAAGCAACTGTTTGAAAAGATGAGCGAGAAGTCGAGGCAAACGAGCTCTCGAACACGAAAGATAAGAGTTAACGAGGAAACTAAGGCGCCAAGCAACGAGACCGTCGAGACATGTAACCGCCGTGGAGAGCAAAGGCATTTGGTGGATACATGTAAAATGGTGTATTACGTAGAATGCGAAGCCGAGGCATATGCCATCAGGGATCAAATGCGCAACCAAGACCTTCCAACTTATGAGCAATGACCTCCAACAAGATTTAACGTACATCGTAACTCTTCTTACTTGAAGTGGGGCCCTGGAAACCCACATTCCGCCCCAACACAAAGTGATTCAATGCCACCACCACCAAACAAACCGCCACCATCCGTGCCGACACCTACTCCAATACAGCCAAACGATCAACTCTTAATTTGACAACAAAACCAAGTCACCGAAACAATCAGAAATAAAGACGGGCTCGCCGATCTAACTACGCAAGTTAATAAGTAGGGAGAAGTTTTGAATGACCTCTCCAAAAGTATGAAGAATTTAGAAACGATGATGGGCTAAATGGCAGCATGACACTCTCTTATTCCTCAGTACTAGAAAAATTATTTATTACCGGGGGTAAAAGTATACACCTTTTCCTACACAAACACATGCCCATAATTAGCAGACTGTGGATCATAGAAGAATTATTTATTACTAGGGGTAAAAGCATGCACCTTTTCCTACACAAACACATGCCCATAATTAGCACGAGCATTTCATATTTTTACATTGGTGATTAGACAAACCGATGTGGTACTGTACAGCTTTACATCGGTTCTACAACCGATGTAGTGTTATGAATATTTTACAATGTTGGCTTTTACATCGGTTTAATAGCCGACGTGAATGGCTTAAAATAACCTATGTAAAAGCCATTTTCTGTAGGAAGTGGTTTCAACCGTATGATTTCCAAAACGAAGAATTATATCTGAAGTCGTGGTCTTACGGTTTCATTTCCAAAATCGGAAATTGACTATTTTGGTTGTTGTTTCGATTACATTTCATCTACGTTTATTATTTATATTTTTAACATTATTTAATCATTATATATATATATATATATTTATTTATTTATTTATTATATATGATTTACATGTATAAATATATATAGAGAATATCCTCTAGAATGTATATAAGAAATAAAAGAAACACAAAACAAATTTTAAAAGCTACAAACAATTACAAGTTTGTTAAAACAATTTAGCATTACACGGTACTATCACATATTCACATGTATTTGCCATTCATCTTGAATATATATATATATATATATATATAATATATATATATATATATATGCGCGCGTATTGTCAAAATTACTCTTTTTTTTTTTACTTATATAATTGGTGTACACGTTAAATAATAGAATGGTGACGAAGCAAAAATGGAATTAAACTCTTAGGGTGCGTTTGTAAAGATAGACCGTATATTGTTAATGATATTATTTATCCAGTCTTATACTTTCTATATATTGATCATGTGACAACATATATTAATATCAAAATAAATAGTTCGACCAATACAAATCCAAGAATTACCAATATTTGAAGTCATGTAGTTTTACATGAAAAAATATCCATGTACGAAGAAAAAAAAAACTAATGTAAGTTGGACTCAAATCTTAGTTTGAGCCTTAGAATTAATTACAAGATTAATTAATTTTCAAATACGAAGGGCAATTTACCATTTTTAAGCTCAATACTTCGGAAAAGGAAACAGATCTCCGAGCGGTCCCCAAAACCGGGACAGTAATACCATGGATCAAGGTGCACCTTATAAGTTGTACCTATAATTTAATTTATTATCGTATATAATTGGTACATATCATCACATATAACTGGTA
>BMAC01000508.1:391668-402933 GCA_014905375.1 Phtheirospermum japonicum
ACTGTGGATCAGAAATGGATGGAAGCATATTGGCACAAAAGTCAAGAACATCATCACACAAATAAAGCATAACAGTAGTTACAGTTGAAGTTAATCCCTTTTTGTAAAATATTTGTTCAAATTTTTCTTCTTGAATAGCCCATGATCTACCCTCCTATTAATAATAACCTAACGATTGCATAGAGCTTTAAAACGCCCTCGAGCTTCCGAAGAAAAAAACGAGGGGCAAAAGCTGAACGTACCTTAATTTTTGGTTAACATATGATTAACATACATGTTTCGCATGGAAAATTAGATACATTGTTGTTCACATATTATAATAATTTCTTGGTGATGTTCTTTATTTCCCATGGTTATCCACAAAAAACCACTGACCTTTGTCCTTGCTTTTGAAGGTGGAGTCCGAAAGTAGATATAAGCTCTGAGATCCAGGATTAGATATTAACAATATATATTTTAATTTAGAACCAAAATCATTATCAGCCCCTAAATAAATGGATTTGGAGACCACTGGTTCCATCATTATTTTGAATTATTTTTTAATTATTCACAACACCTTGTAGTCGCACACTATGTGTGCGATTTTATTTTTTATTTTTTATTTTTAAAATATTTTGTGAAATCGCACACTATATGTGCGATCTAAATTTTAAAATAATATATTTTGTGGAATCGCACACCATATGTGCGATTCTTAATTTATTTATTTTTTTAATATTTTGTGTAATCGCCCACTATATGTTAGATTCTTAATTTTAAAAAAAAATAGAATCGCAGTTCGAGTGTGCGATTCTATTTTAATTGAAATTTCTAGTTCCACAATAGTGTTCTATTTTAATTTAGATTCAACTTATATTAAATTAATAAAATAATTGTACATGTGCTATTTATGCAATGAAATAACATGATTATGAAATTACTCGCCAGATTATAATTTGGACTTGGTGACAGGCCGAGGTATCTTCCACAGCCACAAACGGCGTTCTGCAAGTGGGGCAGATCAACGTCGTGCAGCGACTTGGTGATACTCGTACTGAATTCTGCATTCACCACAGATAGTCCAAAACAACTCGGCCGTCTGAACCGGGCCGCCTTAGAAGGCCCTGCGGGCGACGATTTTGCGCTCTTTTTCTACGTTTTCAAAGCCGGCGGCTTTCTCTTAGTGGATTTGGAAAGCGGGCTTTCCGTGGACGGCCCGGGCCGCGAGGCGTTACACGGCGATGGACCGCCAGCGTGTGCCCACGCGGCATGTGTTGACGAGCCAGGCCCGCAGTTTGCTCCATCAATGGGCCGGGCCCATGTTGGAACCCTTTGAAACTGAAGCCCATGGTTTGGTTATACATCAACCTCTGGGCCTTATCGGAGAGCACTCTCCAGGCCTCGGAGATGAGCTTGAACGCGCCCTCGGCCCGGCCGAGTTGTTCTTGTCGGGATGCAGCCATGAGAGCCAATTCCGATATTGTTTCTTGATCGCGTTGTCGTCGGCCGAGAGTCCCACGCCGAGCACACCGTACCAAGCACCAACAAGAACACCAACAATAAAAATATTTTAATATTTTTATATAAAAATATGAAAATCTCGGAAACAACACCAACAAGAATTAACGGTATATGATTCTTCCTTATCAAAAAGAAAAAAAGAAAAAACAAATAAATTTCATCATTATTATCCCATTCATTGAACTCCGGAATATCACAACCAAGCTCCGTGGACCCTCCTGGGTCGGGCTAGAGGAACAGACCCATCAGGGAGCTGTTCATGCTCTCCTCTGCCACGGCAGGGAGACGGAGCCACCGGTGGAGGCAAAGGAGGTAGAGCCATCATAGATGCATCGTGACCATCCCTCACGACGAAAAAAGTCAATCCAAAAGGGTATTTTTTAAAATTGTTCTGGATAGCACTTTCTAAAATGGTATTTTAAAATACCGTTCCGGAATGACGAATTTCTAAAATGGTTTTACAATACCGTTCTAGAAAGTATACTTTTCAGAACGGTAATTGCAAAACTGTTCTGGAATTGGCGTCAATCAAGAACGGTATGAAAATACCGTTCTGGAAAGTATACTTTTCAGAACGGTATTGTAATTACCTTTCTGAATTGATGAACATTCTAGAGCGGTTTTACAATAATCGTTCTGGAAAGTCTATCTAAAAAAACCAAATTACAATCCAGAATGGTATTGTAATTACCATTTTGGAATGTTCGTCAATCCAGAATGGTATTTAAAAACCGTTCTTGAATGTCTTACTTAAAAAAAATCCAAAACGGTATTTTTTAATAATACCCGCTCAGGAAATTATTTTACCAATTTGAAATATTTTACAATTTTGGGCGGGTAAATGAAGTATTTTCACACTGTCTTGTACCAAAACCCCAAACCCGCCTGCTCCACTATTTATCTCTCTCTCCAAATCGGGTCAACCTGCCGCTCCAATATTATCTCTCTCCAAATCGGTCATGCCGATATCAGATCCATAATGGCATCCCCAAACGCCGAAAGCCACCCCGTTTTCTTCAACTACCTCTCCAACGCCGCCCCCTGGCTGGAGGCTCCTCCTTCGCCCGTCCCGACTCCCTCAGCTATGTCGCCCGTAGAAGTTATAATTAGGAACAAAAGAGAATTATGAAAAGGTGAAATTTTCAACAAGCCGCCCGAAGAAAACTTTTCCTTCTTTCTCCTATCCCCGATTAGTATTTAGCACATGTTATGCTTCTTTAAATAGGATGTTCTAGATGTGTATAGGAGTTTTATCCTGCGTGTTGATATCCGATGCTATTAATGTGTTTATATGTCATATCATATGCAGGTTTTCCATTCTTGTTACACAAAAGTATCTCCATCGGCTGAGGTTGAACTTAGAAATTAATTACAAGATTAAATTAATTTTTCAAATACGAAGGCAATTTACCATTTTTAAGCTCAATACTTCGGAAAAGGAAAACAGATCTTCGAGCGGTCCCCAAAATCGGGATAGTATACCATGGATCCAGGTGCACCTTATAAGTGCACCTGTAATTTAATTTATTATCGTATATAACTGGTACATATCATCACATATAACTGGTACATATCATCACAAGTAATTGAAATTCTAAATCTAAAATTTAAAATCCTAAAATTAAAAAAATAAACCTAAAACAAAAAATTAAACCCTAAAAATGGAAAATTAATCCCTAAAATAAAAAACTAAACCCTAAAATTGAATATTAAACTCTAAATCCTAAATTTCTATCGCATATCATCACATATAATTGACACATATCATCACATATAACTTACACATATCATCACATATAACTGGCAGAATGATAGAAATAAAATGGAAAATTAAATTAAAAAATAAAAAATTAAACCTTAAAATGAAATATTAAACCCTAAAAATGGAAAACTAAACCCTAAAATGTAAAACTAAACCCTAAACTCTAAATTTCTGACATATATCATCACGTATAACTACCATATATCATCACGTATAACTATCAGATATCATCACGTAAAACAGGGTGCACCTAGCAAGGTGCACCCAGATCCACCTAATAAATTGCCCCAAAACCTGTCTAACACTACCAAAGTACCCAAACTAACCCTTCGTACCATTTTCCCGCCAAAAACATCACATGAGGATATTTTTAACTCTTCATACCATTTTTAAATCTAATTCAGCATTAAAAAAAATATTTTTCTATAATCACATATTAATTATTACTTGAATATATATATATACTTATTTTAGTATTGTTTATTTATTTATTTATTTATTATTATCATCATCATTATAGTTTGACTCCATAAATTGGCCTACAATATTGTGTCGATATTCAATTTTGATTTCACAAGTATTCAATATATTTTTTACCTATCTATTGTTTCTAATATCACATTTGGTATAATCGCAAACCGTGTGTGTGATTATAGTTTTAGTTTTTTTTTTTTAAAATAAGTTGCGGCGTTTTTATTAAAAAATGAAAAAATAGTGAGTACATAGCAAACAATGAATAAAAAACAAAAACAAAGATATTATAGTATTAGTTTTTATTTTTAAATATTTTGTGGAATCGCACACATAGTTTGCGATTATAATTTTTTATTTATTTTGTGCAATCGCACTATATGTGTGATTCTTAATTTTAAATATTMTGTGGAATCGCACACCATATGTGCGATTCTTAATTTAATTTCATTTAAAACATTTTGTGGAATCACATGCTATATGTGCGATTCTTAATTTAAAAAAAAAATAGAATCGCAGTTCGAGTGTGCGATTCGTATTATATATATATAGTCGCACATTGAATGTGCAATACCATATAAAAAAAATTATTAAGGTATTGCACATTCAACACGGCTTCCGAAAAGGTTTGAGGTTCCCGCATGAACACAGCAGTTCGCGTTGACGGCGTTAACAGAAGCTGATAAGTGCGATTCCACCTAAATAAACAATTTATTTCAAATATGACCTATAATCACAATTCGTTTTGAAATTTACTATATTTATGCATTTTCGCCAAGTTTTGAAGAAATCAGGCCATCAAAAAAAATAAAAAATTCAAATGTAGATGCATCGTGACCATCCCTCACGACGAACTTTTCCCTCGTGGTACTTATATTCCTCATCACATGGTTAATGACCCAGCCCATCTCGGCCCGGTCGCGCATATCCAAGCGATCCATGTTGTACATTCCAAGTCTCTTCGCTTTCTCTCCACGCGGTTGCGCTCCAGCTTCTCCCGAGTTTTTTTCAAACGCTTCATCATGAAGCCCTGGGTTCAGTTCTTTGTCGAATCTGTCAATCTCCGGCACTGCTAGGTAACGGATCAGGATAGCCCTAGCCCGTTCCGAGGATGGCCAGACCTCGGGGACCAGATTGTGCGGGGTGTAGATCACGGCACAGGCATCTACACCACATAGCGTGCTGATTTCCCTCGTCTTATTCATCAGTCCCCTCTTCCTTTTTCTTAGGGAAGCGTTTCTAGTAGCTTGGTTTCTAATGTATGATAGTGCTACTTTCTTCCTTGCCTTTTTTTTTGATTATATTTCTTTTTCACGAAATAAAATTCTTGTGTTTAATTGTTGGTGTCTGTAAAAGTATTATATATGATTTGTGTTTAAATTAGATAAATATTAGGTTCGGATGATAACAAAGTACCAGAGTTTTTTCCAAAGCTAACAAAGCGTGAGAAAGAGACACTTATGATATGAGGATTTTGTATTAATATATAGGGAGATAAAAGAACTGAAAAATTACTCTAATGGACATATAAATATTGTTAATGAAACACTGAGTGATATAAGCCAAGCACGAAATATGAGAACGAATCGTAGCCTTATGATTTCAACATCCAAAATACATAGAAACCATCAAAAGTCCATCAAATAATAATAATAAAAAAAATTATATTAACGATCGGGACTAAACCCTCGAAAGAAAATGAAACGTGTGAAGTTATCACTGCCATATATTGATATAGAAGTACATACAAGTACGGGTTGTAAATTAACCTTCACAACAGACACACACACAAACAAAAAAACAAGTTCAATGTTATGACTCAAACCACATTTGAACATTCAATCCAGAACAAATGGTTTATTTTTTATGGAAAATGTTCAAACCTTTGCACGAAAATTTCTTTTTAGCTAATATGTTATTTGCACGTCACAATATTTAAGTTAGCGCAAGATTTTACACGAGAGGACTGAAAATTTCGGTCTTTTTATATTTTAACAATAGTATCTGGTCGTGGGATTCTGATTTAATAGAGATGGTAATTTGGAAAAAAAGATTTCATTCTAGTAATGTGCAATACTATTTAGCGGAATTTTTAAAAGGAAATAAAAGTAATCGAAATGTAGTTAAGTGAATATCTCTCATCTAGCTTTAGATATTTCACATAAGCTTACAAATATTAATTATGCATGACATTAGTTTGTCATCTCGTTGCGAAACACGTGTCGATTACCGTTGAAAAACTTTTAAAAATGACCCTTTTCGAACACGTGTTGATAACAATCAACTGAAAACTGAAAATAAATGATGACCTGTTTAGAACTAAACGTTGATAACGGCGGACCGAAACCATTAAAAATATAATTTTTTTTTCTGACGTGTCAATAACAGTCGACTCAACCCAGAATTTAAATTTTACCCGCACAATGAATCAAGTTTACGATTAAATGAACATTCTGAGTTACCCTGCCACAATAACAGCCGACCAAAACCGTTAAAAAATTGTTTTTTCCCACATGTCGGTGTTACAGTCGACTCAAAACAGTTTTTAAGTTTTACCAAGAAATCGTTTATGAGTAAATACATCGGATGAACATGAAACAAAGTCAATTAATATCAACAACCACACAAAAGGACAATGCAAGGCAACAATAACAAATAAATAAATCTTAAAAAAATAATCAGCAAAAGATTCCTTAACCGCAGCAAAAATAATATATATATAAATATATATATATATATATATTAAAAAAATAACAAAATGAAAGACAGACATAAATATATTGGGTATAAAGTAATAAACTGCGATAATATCGAGGAATAATTTGAATTAACAGATCTAACGCAATCAAACAAACATATTATATATAAACGTAATATATATATATATATATATATATATATATATATATATATATATAAATAACGAAACGAAATGAAAAGTAAAGTCTAGACGAGCGAACTATTTTTTTAAGATTCTTATTGCCCCGTACTACGTGCTTACGATTTGATAGCAATGAATCTCCCAAGATACAATGACGAACGGATCTGGACGAAGCAGACGATCCAGTCAATCTGACGAATGAGAATTGGGCAAATAACTGACCAAAACCCTAACTGCAAGCTATATGACGCGTGAGGCAGGTAGGATTATGATATGTATGCGAGATCTCTCTTAGAAACATGTTAAACATATATGCATTGTGTTTTTATCCTATGTGGGAGTTGGTATTTATAGATCTGAGGGACTAGGAAATATGTAGGAATTAGGATTCCTAATACAAGTCAATCTCCTTATCTTACTCAATAAGAAAGACTTGGAAGCTTTTAAAAGAGACCCAAACTAATTAAAACCCACGGAATTAAACAAGTTTGCGGTCTACCATCTCTTCGATTTTCATAAAATAATTAATAACATTCATATATTGGACATTTCCTATCTACTTAGAAAATTTCTCACCCTCATTTCCATCCAAATGTCCAACCTTGGTCATTGACTTTTCACTCACCCAAATACAGATTTGTGAAAGTAAATATACCACACTAATCTACTCGAAACATAGATTAATAATTTGACGTTCGTTTACAAAATTAACAACCCGTAATATTTAGTCAAAGATACCACATATAGATTTACCAAATCCAATTTTCCCAACAAAACACACACATTAACACCGCACCAGCAAATTCTCCAGTAAAAGCCCTCACGACATAAACTTCATCGCAACAGCAGTAAAAATGAAAACGAATGAACAATTCAAGCAGCCACAAAAACCAGAAAGAAAAAAAAAAGGAAAGAAATAAACTTAAAATTCCCAACACACGGAGCGCTAAGAATGGATAAAAAAAGGTTAATTCCAATCACAAGTCAACTTTTCACGTTAAAATGCAGAAGCAAAAAGAAGAAGAATGACATGAAAACTTGAAGCAGAATACTTGAATTTGGGGTTTATGGTTTCCCACCAAATTGAGATGAGAGTTGCCAAATTTCCAAAAGTAGTTTAAATTTGAAATTTGGGAAAAATAAGGGGTGACTATGGAAGGGTCTCATGTTTTTTTTTTTTGTTTAACCCTAACTAGATTTGGATTTAACCATGGTTTATGATGTCATCTTAGTTTAACTATAGTTACTTTTTCTTGACTCTTGTGTTACGGAATCTTTTTCTTTTATCGGACTAAAGTCAAAACGGGTTTAAAATGTTAAAGACTTAAATTTTCAGTTAATATTAAAATATAAAACATTTACATTACCTATCTCGAATTAAATAAATTTAACCTTTTCTGTTGTATTTTAATTTTTAAATATATGTATTCGGATTTTGTGTTTTGATTGTCTTCAATAGGGTAAATCTTTTTTTTAGATGTTTTTGGAAAATCCGGAGCAATAGCATTTTAGCAACAATTTTTCAACAGACATCCTTATTGTTACACTATTGGCTGAACCTGTGACGTATGTAAGTTATATATTAAATTAAAATTTTAACTTATAATCGTGTTTGTTTATGGCGTGTTTCTGAAATATATTAGAATACAGTACTTGATTGGCATGTATCTCATAAGTTACCTTAACTCCTTTTGATTGGCTTGTATCTCTTTCGTCTATAAGATATCTTAACTCTATCTGACATATACAGTACTCGATTGGCTTGTATCTCTCATTCGTTCATAAGTTATCTTAACTCCTTACCTCGACTAACTTAGCTTTGTGTGCTTGATTTTGTTTGAACGTGCGAACAAGTATTAATGAGTAGTCCTACCAAATAGTCGTCTTTACCAAATAGTATTAATGAGTATTAAAAGGGGCTTACAACAGTAAAAAAAAGATGGGCACTTTATTCCAATAACCATAAAACCCCAATGAATTAATTTGAACTACTCATGTAAATTCAGAACTACTCGTGTGAAATTCAAAACTACTCGAACAAATTCAAAACTATTCCATTCAACTTCGAAATACCCTTCGAAAACTAGTCGTCAAGATATAATTTTTGATTAAAATGGAAGTATTTGAATTGTAGGATAAAAAGAATTAATGAATTAAATGGTATATGGGTAAAAAATTTTGGTTGTATATGGGAATTTACCCTAAAATTTATAGTCCTTGACTTCCGTCGAGAAAAGATATTAGTAGAAAGAATGAAAAACTCATCCTACAAGAAAATTTAAAATCAAAAAGACATATAGTAATATATGAAAAATTCCTAATTGAGAAAATCGTTATAGTCAGCATTGGAGTCGATGACAATTTCCTTCTCTAGTGGTAGCTCCGTTTTTCCTTGGTGTGAATCTAAGTAAGGTTTCTAGTTTCTATCGTATATATACACAAATGTTCATTTTCATCCCCTTAGGCACAGTCCTAGTTATGAAATAAAAGTTCTGATAATCAACTTGAGATATTAAGAAAGTAGATAAATATGAAAATATACTTTCTTAAGTGAAAGACTCTAATTACGTTAACCCACTAAATTAATCTACTTAACTACCTAACAAACTAAGCGTCTATAAAGACAAAAAAAAAAATGAATTAACAAAGAACGGTAGGAAATAAAATTCCTATCAATCTCCTCCTTTTGCCTTTTTGAACAAAATAAACAAACCACTCCCCCCGAGTTACATAACGTAAACTCCCCATAAAGATAAGAATCATCCCATAAATGTTAGTGAGAAAGATAATAACATCTTAATTTTCAAACAAAAACAGACAACTAATATAACAAAATATCCAGCAAAAGAAAAGAAATACCAAGTTTATAAGTACAAAAGAAACTGAATATTAAAAAAAGAAAGTAACATCAAATAGTTGCGTCACTTGGCCCGGCACCACGAGTCCGTCGCCACATGGAACACCTTGGGGTAGTCGTGAGATTACCATCATCATCATCAATAACCTCCTTCTCCTTCCCTTTGTGGATCACAGAGTCAACGTGAGAACCATTTTTTGTACCTTCTCCCATATGTTGACCAGAATGTAAAAAGAGAGCTTACTTGTAGAATTCTGTCAATGGCATGTTAGTTTGTGAGCCTCTTGCATTTTCAGAAACATTTTTCAAAGTAGCATGCCATTTACCTCATCACTTGGCTCATCATCAGAAAATGCCAAAGGCAGATCAATACCCGATGCGATCCCTCAAAGTGTTTGTGACTAAATCTAAAGAATTGGGATCCTCACTAAAGTGTTCATCCTTATAGCGTCTTAGACCCTGATCCGCCAGAATCGAATAGATGAGCGAGGGAAAAGTCAACCCAACCTTGGATGCTGCAAAGGTAGCAAACTTTGATACGTCCTCAAAAACTGTTTGGCCGAAATTGAACCACATACCAGATCCTATCTGGTACAAAGCATGAGCCTAAGGTCGTGCAACATCATGGTGTTCGTGGTTGGTATCCAATTACACCATGATGCACAGAGTACAAGACAGTGAGATGAGAACTAAGTAAACCTTACAACTAAGTAACCGGAAGAGTTCAGCACGTAAAGATGAAGTATGAAGATCGAGAGGCAAGGATCGAGCTTTCCGGTGAAATAGTAGCAGAAAAACCGAGAGAATAAGAGGTGCAGCGAAGCCGTGTCGGTCGACGCAGGCGTCGATGCTATCCATGCCCATGTCGGTCGACACTATATCGACGCCAAGCCGACGTAACTCTCTGAAGCGTCGATCCTAGGTGCAGTCGATTGACGTCCATGCCCTGTCAACGCGAGCGCACCAGACGCGTCGATGCCGAGCCCCAGCTCACGTCGGTCAATGCGATGTCGACGTGACGGCCCAGAAACGGATTTTAGGGTTTTCTTATGCTCCAAGTCAAAGGAAAACTATAAATACCCTTCTCCAAGTCCGTCCCAAATACAGATGATACACCACTACGACCCTACTTACACTCCTACAGCTCTTAAACAACGCACCTTACGTTCCATAACAATGTCGAGGATCAAGATCGAAGAACCAAGAGTCACAAATTCCGGGCATAACCCATTAGCTCGTGGTTCGATTCTCAGCCAAGATTCGTGCAACCTCTCCGGATTAGCTGGAGAATTTTACTGCAATTCTTAGTTTAATAAGTACTCTAAATCCTTAATTTGCTTTCTTAGTTAGTTTATGCAGTTAAGTAGTTACTTTTCAATTATTGTTCTTGAATCGTTTTATGCTACAAACCCTAGAAACTATTGTTATTTGGATTCATAACCTTAGTTTAGTTTATGTTTGATTATTGTTCATGCTTAGATAGTTCGTTCGTTTATCTTATGTTTTAGATATTTATGCTAGTGATCTTGTTGAGTTCTTAGTTGATTTCTTGGATTACATTCATGAGTTCTTGTTGCTGAATTAGAGTGCTTAGTTTAAATATATGTTCATGTTTTTTAAATTATTAGTTAATCAAAACAATCAAACCCCCCCCCCCCCCCCCCCCCTTGTATAAGTTACTTGAATTGAACAAACTATTTGAGATTCCGATTGTATGTTCCTCGAGAGACGACTCGAGTTAACTTTGCCAACCTACACGCGACCCCGTTCTCTTGCGGGCAAGCTATTGAATCT
>BMAC01000508.1:416699-428103 GCA_014905375.1 Phtheirospermum japonicum
TGAAGAGACTTGGAATGTACAACATGGATCGCTTGGATATGCGCGACCGGGCCGAGATGGGCTGGGTCATTAACCATGTGATGAGGAATATAAGGACCACGAGGGAAAAGTTCGTCGTGAGGGATGGTCACGATGCATCTACATTTGAATTTTTTATTTTTTTTATGGCCTGATTGCTTTAAAACTTGGCGAAAATGCATAAATATAGTACATTTCAAAACGGATTGTGATTATAGGTCATATTTGAAATAAATTGTTTATTTAGGTGGAATCGCACTTATCAGATTCTGTTAACGCCGTCAATGCGAACTGCTGTGTTCATGCGGGAACCTCAAACCTTTTCGGAAGCCGTGTTGAATGTGCAATACCTTAATAATTTTTTTTATATGGTATTGCACATTCAATGTGCGACTATATATATATATAATACGAATCGCACACTCGAACTGCGATTCTATTTTTTTTTAAAATTAAGAATCTAACATATAGTGTGATTACACAAAATATTAAAAAATAAATAAATTAAGAATCGCACATATGGTGTGCGATTCCACAAAATATATTATTTTAAAAATTCTTTCTCTCCACGCGGTTGCGCTCCAGCTTCTCCCGAGTTTTTTTCAAACGCTTCATCATGAAGCCCTGGGTTCAGTTCTTTGTCGAATCTGTCAATCTCCGGCACTGCTAGGTAACGGATCAGGATAGCCCTAGCCCGTTCCGAGGATGGCCAGACCTCGGGGACCAGATTGTGCGGGGTGTAGATCACGGCACAGGCATCTACACCACATAGCGTGCTGATTTCCCTCGTCTTATTCATCAGTCCCCTCTTCCTTTTTCTTAGGGAAGCGTTTCTAGTAGCTTGGTTTCTAATGTATGATAGTGCTACTTTCTTCCTTGCCTTTTTTTTTTGATTATATTTCTTTTTCACGAAATAAAATTCTTGTGTTTAATTGTTGGTGTCTGTAAAAGTATTATATATGATTTGTGTTTAAATTAGATAAATATTAGGTTCGGGTGATAACAAAGTACCAGAGTTTTTTCCAAAACTAACAAAGCGTGAGAAAGAGACACTTATGATATGAGGAATTTGTATTAATATATAGGGAGATAAAAGAACTGAAAAATTACTCTAATGGACATATAAATATTGTTAATGAAACACTGAGTGATATAAGCCAAGCACGAAATATGAGAACGAATCGTAGCCTTATGATTTCAACATCCAAAATACATAGAAACCATCAAAAGTCCATCAAATAATAATAATAAAAAAAAGATTATATTAACGATCGGGACTAAACCCTCGAAAGAAAATGAAACGTGTGAAGCTATCACTGCCATATATTGATATAGAAGTACATACAAGTACGGGTTGTAAATTAACCTTCACAACAGACACACACACAAACAAAAAAACAAGTTCAATGTTATGACTCAAACCACATTTGAACATTCAATCCATGGTTTAATTTTTATGGAAAAAGTTCAAACCTTGTGCAAAAATTTCTTGTTAGCTAATATGTTATTTGCACATCACAATATTGAAATTAGCACCAGATTTTACACGAGAGGACTGAAAATTTCGGTCTTTTTATATTTTAACAATAATATCTGGTCGTGGGATCCAGATTTAATAGAGATGGTAATTTGGGAAAAAAGATTTCATTCTGGTAATGTACAACACTATTTAGCAGCATTTTGAAAAGGAAACAAAAGTAATCGAAATGTAGCTAAGTGAATATCTCTCATCTAGCTTTAGATATTTCACATAAGCTTTCAAATCTCGTTGCGAAACACGTGTCGATTACCATTAAAAAACTTTTAGAATTTGTTTTTCTGACGTGTCGATAACAGTCGACTCAAACCAAAATTTAAATTTTACCCGCACAATGAATCATGTTTACGATTAAATGAACATTCTGAGTTACCCGACCTTAATAACGGCCGGCCAAAACTGTTAAAAAAGATTATTTTTCACACATGTCGGTGTTACAGTCAACCTAAAACAATCGGATGAAAACAAGAATTCAGAGGATGTGCAGCCAAGTACATCCAAACCCATTTAAAGTCAATTAATATCAACAACCACACAAAAGGAGAATGCAAGGCAACAATAACAAATAAATAAATATTTAAAAAAATAGTTAGCAAAAGATTCCTTAACCGCAGCAAAATAAAAAACTATATATATATATATATTTAAAAAAAATAATAAATTGAAAGACAGACACAAAAACAAACATAAACACCGCACCAGCAAATTCTCCGGCAAAATCACTAATCACGGCATAAACTTCATCGCAACAGCAGTAAAAATGAAAACAAATGAAAAATTCAAGCAACCACAAAAACCAGGAAAAAAAGAAGCATTTACAGCTCTAAAAATTCGAAATAAACTTCAAATTCCCAATACACGGAGCGTTAAGAATTCCAATCACAAGTTAACTTTTCACGTTAAAATGCAGAAGCAAAAAGAAGAAGAATGACATGAAAACTTGAAGCAGAATACTTGAAATTTGGGGTTTATGRTTTYCCACCAAATTGAGATGAGAGTTGCCAAATTGCCAAAGTAGTTTAATATGAAATTTGGGAAAAATAAGGGGTGACTATGGAAGGGTCTCATGTTTTTTTTTTTTTTTGTTTAACCCTAACTAGATTTGGATTTAACCATGATTTATGATGTCATCTTAGTTTAACTATAGTTACTTTTTCTTGACTCGAGTTAAAGAATCTTTTTCTTTTTTCAGACTAAAGTCAAAACGGGTCTAAAATATAAATGATTTAAATTTCCAGTTATATTAAGTATAAAATATTTAATGTACCAATTAAATAAATTTGATCTTTTCTATTGTATTTTAATTTTTAAATATATGTATTTGGATTTTGTGTTTGGATTGTCTTCAATAGGGTGAATCCCTTTTCTTAAATGTTTTTTGAAAAGCAGGAGCAATAGCATTTTAGCACCAATTTTAACAGACGTTATATATTAAATTAAAACTTTAACTTATAATCTTTATGGCGTGTATCTGACGTATAAATAGAATACAGTACTTGATAGTCTTGTATCTCATTAGTCTATAAGTTACCTCAACTCCTTTTGATTGACTCGTATCTGTTTCGTCTATAAGTTATTTAATTCTATCTGACATATATTAGAGCATCTCCAGCAGCTCGCAATTTTAGCACTTAGCGCTATTTTATAGCTAAAAAATGATTCAGCAGTATGACTGTTTCCACGTTAAAATGGTGAAATGAAATTGAGGAACCCCGCCGCACTGTAGGCTGCGCTATTTTTTTCTTTTTCTTTTTTAATTTAATGTAATATATATATTTATATCTTTTTTTATATTATCTTTTTTATATAATATATATATTATTTTTAATTTAATATATATATATATATATATATATATCTTTTTTTATGTTATCTTTTTTATGTAATATATATATTATTTTTAATTTAATGTAATATAATAATAATAAAAGTAAAAATATTAAAAAGACTACACATAAAATTACAATATAAAATGTAGAAACATAGAATTAAAATTAAATAAAATTATTGAAAATACAAATAAAACACACATTTATAATATAGAAGTACCAAATTTATTTAATAATACCTTACAAAATAATATAAGATTAAAAAAATTAGAAATGGAGAATATAATAGGATTTTTTTTTAAGTGCAAAATTTAGTGCAAACTATTAGAATTGTTGTGCAGACAGCTGGAGATGAACTTAGAATACACAATACTTGATTGGCCTGTATCTCTTATTCGTCTATAAGTTATCTTAACTCCTTAGTATTAAAGAGTAGTCCTACCAAATAGTCGTCTTATAATTGTAAAATTACCAAATATATCTTAATTAGCCTCACATTCACAAGAAAATTTGTACATTTTTTTACCATAAAAAATGGGCGCTTAATTCCAATACCATAAAAGCCCAATGAATTAATTTGGACTACCACTTTAATGCCTAAAGCCTAAAGGAAAGATTGTAGTTCTAATTGGTCAATCAGTTGTATTTGAAAATTTTGAACAAAGGACTACAAAAGTGTTCTTAGTGAAAAGAGGGAGTTTTTTTTTTTAACCACATATTTTTCCAGACACAAGTTGTGCTTCCAACTGGACATGTCTATTTACTAATACCAAACAATAAATCCTTTTCCCCTTAAATTTATATTGGTGTCTTTGCCTTGGCTGGCGAAAGCCTTTTGATTAAATAAATACCGTCTCTTCTTATTCGTTGTTCCTCTCATCCCAAAAAAATAGTTCAATATTCTATTTTTATTTGTTACATAAAAATAATTCAGTTATTATATTTAACATATTATTAATTTTTTTTTCACACTTACCCTTAATTAATATTCTTGAATACTAGTTTTCTAGTTGGTAAATTGAAAATTGATGATTACAATTTAAAATATTACTATTCCAATAACAAATATACTAATTGCAACACTTATTTTTATAAGTATTAATTGACATTAATAAATTCAAGAAGGGTATAATTGAAAAATACTAACAAAATTAATAACTTAACTATATAAACTATTCATTTCTTAATTTGTGCGAAATCAACCGTAGGAATATCATTTTGGGACGGAGGGAGTATATAATACGAAAGTTTTGAAGGTATTATATACTTGTATAATACTTTGAATTAAATGTTAGTTAAGGTGGTTATACCAGTAATACAGTACAAATAATAATATTACTTGTAAATAATTATTGATTGTGAGTTAGAATTTAGGGTCAATTCCTATATACACCATTAGTCAAATATTTTTACCAAATAGGTAATTGAAATCTCAACATCCCGCTTAATCCAAAATATTATATAAGAGTACTAAATTACCCTTTCTAACTATTTTATTTTGTTCTTAAAAAATTCAAAACTACTCGTGTAAATTTAGAACTACTCGTGTAAATTTCAAAACTATTCTTCAAAAATTCAGAACTACTCATGTAAATTCAGAACTACTTGTGTGAAACCCAGAACTACTCGTGTGAAATTCAAAACTACTCGAACAAATTCAAAACTATTTCATTCAACTTCGAAATACCCTTGAATAATTCAGAACTATTCCATTAAATTTCGAAAAAATTTACAACTACTCGTGTAAATTCAGAACTACTCGTGTAAATTCAGAACAATGATGGAGTGGTGAATTCTTTTTGTTTATTTATTTTGAATATTGAATCTTGTTTTTATTTTTGCAGGAGAAGAACACTCCCACCTTGAAATTGGTTGAGTTTATTTTTGCAGGAGAAGAACACTCCCACCATGATTAATATTTATAAATTATAGTATACAACTAAAGATAAAAATAAACAAAAGTCGCAAGACTCTCTCATCTCACCACCGGCCCTTGCTTCGCCATCTAATCTGTAGATCATTCATGGAGGATATGCAGTCGCAAGTTTTGGGAAGATTCTTAGCCCTCAGAAATTGAAAATATTTTTTGGTTCCTTACCCATAGGGTTTGCGAAGTCTCCACTGTTGTCGGAAACTTGAGCATCCTGCTCATTGGAGTTCAGCCCACCGGGCCACCTAGTCGAGGGTCGAAGGGTTTTTCCACATTCTAAAAATTGGAGATCGGCCGAATTGAAAATTGGGGAATAATCCTGATTTGGATAGTTATATATATTAATTAGGTTTTTTAAGGTGCAGAGGTAGTTTTGATAGTTTAGATATAAGTTTGGATTAAAATGGAAGTATTTGGATTATATAGGAATAAAAAGAATTAATGGATTAAATGGTAGATGTGTATAATTTTTTGGTAGTATTTAAAATTTACCCTAAAATTTATAGATCTTGACCTCCGGCGAGAAAAGATATTAGTAGAAAGAATTAAAAACTCATTCTACAAGAAATGTTAAAATCAAAAAAGACATATAGTAATATATGGAAAATTCCTAATTGAGAAAATCGTTATAGTCAGCGTTGGAGTCGATGACAATTTCCTTCCCTAGGGGTAGCTCCATTTTTCCTTGGTGTGAATCTAAGTAAGGTTTCCAGTCTCTATCGTATATATACACAAATCTTCATTTTTATCCCTTAGCACAGTCCTAGTTATGAAAACAAAGTTGTGATAAGCAACTTGAGATATTAAGAAAATAGATAAATATTAAAATTTACTTTCTTAAGTGAAAGACTCTAAGTACGTTAACTCGCTAAACTAATCTACTTAACTACCTAACAAACTAAGCGTTTAGAAAGACAAAAAAAATGAATTAACAAAGAACGGTAGGAAATGAAATTCCTGTCAATCTCCCCCTTTTGCATTTTTGGACAAAAACAAAAAACCACTCCACTCCCTTTGAGTTACATAACGTAAACACCCCCCTAAAGATAAGAATCATGCCAAATATTAGTGAAAATGATAATAACATCTTAATTGTCAAATAAAAACAGACAACTAATATAACAAGGTAAATACTTGGGTGAGACCGGTCTCATTCTATGAGACCACTTTTTACCATTTTATATTTGGATCCAATTGACCCGGACCCAAACCCAAACCTTGACTAGACTAGACCTTGACCCACACCCTCACCCACACCCACGCCTAGACTCACCTTGACTCACCCGGACCCCTTATCCATTCAGATTTTGCAATCGAAACGTCATTCCTTCGTAGTTTGTTGTGAAAATCTGTCAAGCGAAAATCCTCCAGTCTAATTCATGCTTAAATTCAAGCTAAAATTCGAAGCGAGAATCTGAGCAACTTCGATATTTCAGTTTCGCTATTTAATTCGAGCAACGTTGAAGCTAATTCGAGAACAAATAAGCAAAGAATTGAAGGTGATTTTCTTTCATTTTTTAGGTCGATCTTCTGTGTTTCAATTCTCGAATACATACACTTACTCGTTTTTTGTATTTGTTTATATGTTTTAGGTTTTTTTTTACACTTATTTCTGTTCGACTGCTCATCTATTTGGTAGAACACCATAGAAACTTCTCTGACTGCGTGTTTTATGAGTTTTGAAAATAGGTTTAGGAATTTTTACTTATATTTGTTAGACTGCTTTTTAATTTGTGTTATTTTTACTCATCTATTATGACTGTTTTATAAGTTTTGAAACTAGGTTTAGTGTTTTTTTTCACTGTATCACAAAATATCTTAAAAGTATCATGGAACGTGTTAATTGTATTACAAAACATTACTTATACTCATTTTTATTTATTTTTATATATGATTTAGGCTTTTTTTCTTTAGTATCACAAACCATGTAAAAAGTATCATGGAACATATAAAATGTATCACAAAACATATCTAATGTATCAAGAAATATGCTAGGAATTAAATCTTTGTTTGGTATTTTTGATATATATATATATATATATATATATTTATTTATTTATTTATTGTGTTTCTTTGTTTTACTATCAGATAATGAAGAAACAGAGAGCGAAGAGATTGTCCTATCCACCAAAACTGAAGAAAAATTCTGTTGACATGGATAAGACATCAATTCGTGAGGACCTTTTAAAGCTGAATGTTGATCGATCGAAATCAGAAAGAACTGCTACTGGAGATACTGATTTTGTTGATAGGATTTTGGAAAAGGTAAAGAAAGTGACGGGGAATAGTGTTGTTGAAGAACACACGAAGATTGATTCTGTTTTAGAGAAAGAGAAAGGAAAGAATGTTTTGAAAGAGATTCCAGAAGAAAAAAACATTTCTGGGATAGGTGATGTGGGACTGGAAAAACCAAAGCTAAAGAAGATTGTAATTAAGAGGAAAGTTCCAGAGAACGCTTTGGAGAAGGGCAAGGGGTCAGTCGATGAAGGGCTGGAAAAAACTGAAAATACTGTGCAGAAAGTTGTTGCTGTAGGTGATGAGGGTTTGGAAAAAACTGTGCAGAATGTTGTTGCTGTAGGAAATGTGAAGAAGAGGAAAGTTAAGAGTGTTTCCTATCAGAAAGAACCAGTGAAGGATCAGAAAGAACCAGTCAAGGATCTTTCGAAGAAAAAAAGGTAAAATTATTTTTACAATATCAAATGAAGTATCATAAAATGTATTGAAAGTATCACAAAATATTGTTAAAGTATCACAGAATACATTTATTTTTTTGTATCAAATAATTAGTATGATTCTTTGCAATATCTGATCAAGTATTACAAAATGTATTGAAAGTATCAGAAAAGATACTAAAAATTATCACAGAACACACATATTGTATCAAAAAAATATTATCATTGTTTTTCCTCTGTGTGAAAATAAATCAATTGTATTACATATTGTCTGATACTTTTATGTTATGTTTTTTATTTTTCAGTGAATGTAGCTCTTTGAAGTCAACAAAAAGGGTTGGGGAACCTTTGAAGAAGCCTTCGAAAAAGTTAAGGTTTGATCGTGACTTTTCAACCCAATCAAGACCTTTGTCATTGTCGGAGCTTGTTCAAAGTTTTAATCATGTTCAAATTTCAGATCTTGAGAGCATAGGTTTTGGTGGTTTGACAAAATTAAACTTTGTGAAAAAGGTTGAAAAATGTTATGAAATCAGGGGGATGTTGCAGGGAGAAGAAAAAAAGTCATTACTACACGGATGGGTTGTAAAGCGTTAATAAGGATCAAGTTGGATAAAGATATACAAGAATATGAAGTTCTTCTTCACGTTGAAGAACAAAATCATTCGCTCACTCGAACAGAATAGGGTAATTGGCATACATCACAAAGAGAAATTACGGAGGAAAAGGGAAAAGCGATAGGAAAGTATGATATCTTCGGGTATGAGAAACGATGGATTCTTACCGTTACATGGCGCAGGAGGCAGGTGGTGAAAAAAACCTTGGGCATACAGTGAAAGATCACCTAAATTACGTGGCACGATACAAAATGCAAGAGATACAAGGTGGAGATGCGCAGAGAATTGTCGATATTCTATCTCAACACTCACCACTGTTGGTAGAGTTCAACGTCAACGACCAAGCATCAATAACCGTAGAATAAATCCTCTTTGCAACATTCAAAGATTGCATGTCCTCTCTTGGGATAGTATACCACTCTATTAAATTTAAACATCCACTCACTGCCAATACAGAAAAAATAAACAAATATTATTAAAAACAAAAATCATAAAATCAATACAAAAAAGTAAAATATGTAATATAATAAAAATAACTTACAACTTCTTTGATACGGTACCAAAATCATAGAGGCAGTAGTCAACAATTTCCTTATGCTGCGGATCCATGCTCGAAAGAAGATTTTTGTTTGTCAACATAAACTGAGAGACGTAACCGACATTCTCATCAATAATCCATCCTTTCAAAAAATCAAGTGACTCAGTTGGCTGAATAGCTCCTCTAGGAATATTTGAAGTGATTGACTTTATTGCGTCCGTAATCTCAACCTCGGTCGCAGAAGTATTATCTTCTTCATCTCTCTCAGGAGTCAACAAATCGAAGTTTGGCATATCTTCAGCCATTTTCTTCATTATATAAAATTGAGCCACAATATCATCGACACATTGAAGAAACGATGGATCAGAAAAGAATGCCTGACTACATGTCGGAGACTCACTAACGTGAGTCACATCAACTGAAGCGGACACGTGACTCTTTTTTAATTTCTCCTTCAATGCCACAAGCTTCTTCATGTGATGTTTAGTAACAACATTAATGTCTCTTTTCAAAAACAGAAAAATTTCATGCATTTCCTGTAAACACAATAAATATAAATATTAATAATGAAAAAATATAACATGAATTACAAATTTTGAAAATACTTTAACAATGACATTATTTTTGTGATACAATAGGTGTGTTCTGTGATACTTTTAATAATGTTTCTGATACTTTCAACACATTTTGTGATACTTGATCAAAATATTGTAAAAACTCAAACTAAGTTTGTCATAAAAAAACAAGTGTGTTCTGTGATACTTTTAATATGTTTTTTGATACTTTTAATACATTTTGTAATACTTGATCAAATATTGTAAAAAATCATGCTATTTTTTTTATACAAAAAATAAGTTTGTTCTTTGATACTTTTAATATCTTTTCTGATACTTTTAATACATTTTGTGATACTTAATCAAAATATTATAAAAACTCATGCTACTTTTCTGATAAAAAAAACAAGTGTGTTCTGTGATACTTTTAATATGTTTTCTGATACTTTTAATACATTTTGTAATACTTGATCAAATATTGTAAAAAATCATGCTATTTTTTTTATACAAAAAATAAGTTTGTTCTTTGATACTTTTAATATCTTTTTTGATACTTTTAATACATTTTGTGATACTTAATCAAAATATTGTAAAAACTCATGCTACTTTTCTGATAAAAAAACAAGTGTGTTCTGTGATACTTTTAATATGTTTTCTGATACTTTTAATACATTTTGTGATACTTAATTACATATTGTAAAAAATCATACTAATTTTTTGATAAAAAAAATAAGTGTGTTCTGTGATATTTTTAATATCCTTTCTGATACTTTTAATACATTTTGTGTTACTTTCACTTTCTTTATATAGAAATACTTTAGATAAGTGAAAATAATTCAAAAAATTACACAAAAGAAAATATCTTACATCGTTAGCTTCGTTGCGAAGAGCTGAATCATCAAGATCATCATCCGATAGATCAAAATTTAAACACCTGCTTGTGCTCTCTCCATTGCTCTTGGATGGCTGGCCCTCTCCATCCCTGTTGCCCTTCATACCCTCTGATGCACTCAAATCATATGGATTTTTTTTACTTATTGGATATAAATCATGACAAATCTCACCATCCCCAAAGCCTCCTCCCAAAATCTCTTCAGTCATCCTTTTGCTAAACTTCTCAGAATTCCAATGCTGAACCAATGGTAGGGTCGTAGGCTCAGCACTACCTTTCCACTTAAGACGGTGAAAATAAATAAATGCCAGAGCCAACACACACCCACTCACATTAACAGCCTTCATATTGTTGTACTTGCTCACAGACTCACACAAAGCCTTTAACACATAAGACGACCAATCGAAAGTAATTATCCTATCCACATCAAATATAGACTGCGAAGCAATGAAACTCACTGTTCTATTAGCGGATGGGGCTAAAAAAGATGACAGAGCATAAAGAACAAATAACCTCTTGAAATCATCACCTCCACTAGGAAAATTTTTCTGTAGAATATCTTTCAAACTACTAACGGGTGACCCAGTTTGGATACCAAATCTAGCCAAACAGTAAACCTCAAAATCAGATTTCTCCCCCCGTGACTCAATAACAGTATTCCCAGTGTCGGTGGGCAACAAAAAAATATCGCATATATCCAAATTTGTAACAGCAAACCTAACAGACGAACTAATACTTAACATTCTGCTTGACCCATTAAAATTTTCTACGAGCCATCTCACCAAAGAATGGGAAACCTTTTTCACAAAGTTTAATTTTG
>BMAC01000508.1:447078-468602 GCA_014905375.1 Phtheirospermum japonicum
AGTATGTTTGTCTGATTGAACTTCCTAGAGTATGAGGCATGCATCCGGGGAACACAAAGGACAATGGAGCTTGGGGCCAAGAAGGTTTCGGTACACTTAGGCTCACAGCTGGTCTACAAGCAGACTATAGTGGTGAACTTGAGGTGCGAGAAGAGTATATGAGGAAGTATGTAGAAAATTTTAAGAAGTACCAGACAATACTAGAAACATTTAGAGATGGTGCATATACCAAGACAGGAGAACAAGCAGGTGGACTATTTAACAAAAGTGGTCAGCTCAACGGTGGACTGCAAAAGAATGGCAAATCACCCTCTTAATGGCATCCAAAGGAACATCGGAGAATACTATAGCTGAATTGAGGGAGACGAGGGATTGGCAATCGGGGATAAAGGCATATTTATTTATTATTATTATCATCATTATAGTTTGACTCCATAAAATTGGCCTACAATATACTGTGCAGGTATTCTATATTGATTTCACAAGTATAAAATATATTTTTTTACTTATCTCTTGTTTCTCATAACACATTATGGTAGAGTCGCACACTATGTGTGCGATTATAGTTTTTTAATTTTTATTTTTAAATATTTTGTGGAATCGCACACATAGTGTGCGATTCTAAGTTTTATATTTTTAAATATATTGTGCAATTGCACACTATATGTGTGATTATTAATTTTAAATATTTTGTGGAATCACATTACCATATGTGTGATTCTTAATTTAATTTTTTTTAAAAAACATTTTGTGAAATCGTACACTATGTGCGATTCTTAATTTAAACAAAAAAAAATAGAATCACGGTTCAATTGTGCGATTCGTATTTTATATATATATTTTTAAATGGTTTCTAGGAGTCGAACGTTGAATGTGGGATTCCATATGAAAAAAGTTTTATTAAAAAAATAGTAACATTCTACGTGCAATTCCACCTAAATAAACAATTTGTTTCAAACATGATATAATCAGAATCCGTTTTGAAATGTACTCTATTTAAGCATTTTTGCCAAGTTTTGAAGCAATCAGGCCTTTCATAAAAAAAAAAAAAAAATCAGAGGTAATCGGTTTTTCTTATCATGTAATCAAACTTTTAGCTATCGTAATTTAGAGCTAGTGTTTATATCACTATTAGTCTAAAGTGAGTTAAATATTGGTATTTTAATCTTTAGTTATGTAATTAGTATTCTCAAAATATATGTTTATAATTTGGGGTGGTGAAAGGGGAGAACAAGCTTATAATTTGGACTTGGTGACGGGCCGAGGTATCTCCGCAGCCACAAACGGCGTTCTGCAAGTGGGGCAGAGCAACGTCGTGCAGCGATACTTCTTATGATACTCGTACTGAATTCTGCATTCACCACAGATTGTCCAAAACGACTCGGCCGTCTGAACCAATGGAGCCGGGGCAGCCTTAGACGGCCCCGCAGGCGACGATTTCGCGCTCTTTTTCTGAATTTCCGGAGCCGGCGGCTTTCTCTTAGTGGATTTGGAAAGCGGGCTTTCCGTGGACGGCCCGGGCCATGAGGCGTTACACGGCGATGGACCGCCAGCGTGTAACGCCGAGCACACCGTACCAATCGGTCAGCCCGCCTATCTTCTTCTCGGAAGAGATGTAGACGTCGAGCGTCAGCATGGGGGAGATACCTTCGAGCCCGGGGTATACATTTTGGGCCTTCAGCGCGAATTTTTTCGAGCCCGCGAAGTCGTTTGCTCTAATTTGGACTGAGCGATTGATTTTGCTCTGAGGGCTTCGTCTTTATTGCACTCCATATTCGAATCTTTATTGCACTTTTGAGAATTTCGAACTTTCAAGTGCCTGATTTGTGACAAGAAAAATGCATTGAGTTAATTGATTATACAAGAACTGAAAAATTATCCTAATGGACATATAAATATTGTTAATGGAACACTGAGTGATATAAGCCAAGTAAAACAACATGAAATATGAGATCGAATCGTAGCCTTATGATTTCAACATCCAAAATACATAGAAACCATCAAAGGTCCATCAAATGAAAAAATAAAATTATATTACTGATCAGGACTAAACCCACGAAAGAAACAGAAACATGTGAAGCTATCACCGCCGTATATTGATATACAAGTACGGGGTGTAAATCGACCTTCACAACACACACACACAAAAAAAAAAAGTTCAATGTTATGACTCAAACCACATTTGAACATTCAATCCAGAACAAATGATTTAATTTTTATGGAAAAAGTTCCAATTTTGCGCAAAAATTTCTTTTTAGCTAATATGTTATTTGCACGTCACAATATTGAAATTAGCGCCAGATTTGACATGAGAGAATTGAAAATTTCGGTCTTTATATTTTAACAATAATATCTGGTCGTTGGGTCCTGATTTAATAGAGATGATAATTTGGGAAAAAAAGATTTCATTCTAGTAATGTGCAACACTATTTAGCGGCATTTTGAAAAGGAAAGAAAAGTAATCGAAATGTAGCTTATCGGATATCTCTCATCTAGCTTCAGATATTTCACATAAGCTTACAAATATTAATTATACATGACATTGTCAGCTCGTTGCGAAACACGTGTCGATTACCATTAAAAAACTTTTAGAAATGACCCTTTTCAAACACGTGTTGACAACGGTCAACCGAAAAAAATTGATGATCTGTTTAGAACCACACGTCGATAACGGCCAACCGAAACCGTTAAAAATATAATTTGTTTTTCTGACGTGTCGATAACGGTTAACTCAAACCAGAATTTAAATTTTACTCGCGCAATCAATCAAGTTTACGATTAAATGAACATTCTGAGTTACCCTGCCACAATAACTGCCGACCAAAACCGTTAAAAAAGTTTGTTTTTCACACGTGTCGGTGTAACAGTCGACTCAAAACAGTTTTTAAGTTTTACCGAGATATCGATTACGTTTACGAATAAATACATTGGATGAACATGAAACAAAGAATCCAGAGGATGTGCAGCCAAGTACATCCAAACTCATTTAAAGTTTCAACAACCACACAAAAGGACAATGCAAGGCAACAATAACAAATAAATAATAAAATAATAGCCGGCAAAAGATTTCTTAACCGCAGCAAAATAAATAAACAATAAAAAATATTTAAAAAATAATAAAATCACAAACACAAACACACACATTAACACCGCACCAGCAAATTCTCCGTCAAAAGCCCTAATCAAGGCATAAACTTCATCCCAACAGCAGTAAAAATGAAAACGAATGAACAATTCAAGCAGCCACAAAAACCAGAAAAAAAAAGGGGGAAAAAGGCACTTACAGCTCTAAAAATCCGAAATAAACTTCAAACTCCCAAACCACGGAGGCGCTAAGAGTGGATCTGTATGATTAAACACCCAAAAAAAAGTTAATTCCAATCACAAATAACTTTTCAAGTAAAAAATGCAGAAGCAAAAAAAGAAGAATGACATAAAAACTTGAAGCATAATACTTGAAATTTGGGGTTTATGGTTTTCCCACCAAATTGAGATAGAGAGTTGCCAAAGCCCCAGAGAAATGAAAATTCTGAAAAAATGCCCAAAGTAGTTTAATCTGAAATTTTAATCTGACGAGCATAATCAATTTTAATTTTAATTTTTGTTTAAACCTAACTAGAGTTGAATTTAACCATGATTTATGATGTCATCTTAGCTTAACTATAGTTACTATTTCTTGACTCGATTAAGAATTTTTTTTCTTTTTTAGATTAAAGTCAAAACGGGTCTAAAATATAATTGATTTAAATTTTCGGTCAATGTTCAGGTTATATGTATTCGGGTTTTATTATATAAATCAGGTATTTTCTATTGTACTTTAATTTTTTATTATATGTATTCGGGTTTTGTGTTTTGATTCGATAATAAATCCTGTTTATTTATTTTTTCTTTCTGAGATGCTTCTTAAATATTGGAAAAGAGGGAGAAATAGCAGTTTTATACCAAATTATTCAAATATCTAACTTAGAATCATCACTAGTGTATCTCTAAATCAAATGTGTAACTTATAACTTGAAAGTGTGTGCTTGATTTTGATTGTGTGGGTAATTAATTTCCTACATTTTCATATAATTACACGTCTTCACAACTGCAAGTATTTTATTGAGAATTCCATACGTCTCTAGCAATAATTTACTATTTACAAGTATAACTTAACACGTTTTATCTTATTCTAGAATATCTTAAGGACAAAACAAGCCTCTCCAAGGCCAAATTGGTGATTATTTACTTGATGAAATTAGAATGGTTAGGTCAAATCCACATATTTCCTTAACTTCCTAGCAGCTTCCTCAAAGTTGCCGCCAATGAATCTTCACGAGTCATACACGTTCGATCAAGTCCCAAACATTTTCATAAGATTTAGACCTCAGAGCCTGTTTGCCCTAACATTCGGACTATTGGTTACAGTATTATGAATCGTTTGTTTTAAAATTCAAAAATCAAATACTCATTCAATAATTTTTTAGAACTAAATAATTAAATACAATATTATAATACAATATCATTTATTTCTTCAAACATGATTTGACATTAAATACAATACAATAATATATTATCATAAATTCTCCAGACATGAAAAGTAAAGTAATATGAATCCTATAACAAACTAAAATTTTTAATACCCCAAAATTTTGAATAGTAAAATTTAGAATACCAACGAATGATAGTCCAAACAAGCCCTTATGTTTGGTGCCATCCTTGTGGTATATTTTCATACAACCATACAGTGTTTGTATATGTATAACAATTTGAAAAGTTAATGCTAATGGATTCCATTTTTAATATTTTAAATTCGAATATATGATACTGTAATTTTGAGATTGTAGGTAGAATTGATAATTTTTCAGATTAGTCGTAATACGTAGTTGAGAGAATTTTGAGTCCTAATATGCATTGATTTTTTGTGTTTGCTCAACAGACTCAGGCCTTGCAGTCCCAGCCTGAGCTTTAGGGGTGTAATCGAATCGAGTCGAGTCGAACACTGTCAGGCTCGAGTTCGAGCTCGACTGCAAAACTCGAGCTCGAACGAGCTCAATTTTCTCAAGTTCGAGCTCGACTCGTTTGGAAACTCTACGAGCTCGAGCTCGAGCTCGACTTGGCTCGATTTACATAATATTAATAAAAAAAACCTAAAAAGCATAAAATAAAATACTTAATATTAATTATTATTATATATTTAGGGTATATATGTAAATAAGTGAGTATAATAAAGATAAAATGGTAAATAGTAAAACTCGATTAGGCTCGCGAGCCTATTTGTTAAGTATTACTGAGTTCGAGTTCGAGTTCGAGCTCGATACACAATCGAGTAGCTCGAGCTCGGCTCGATTAATCTCGAGTCGATTTCGAACTTTTCTCGAGTCGATCCCAAATAACTCACGAGTCGTGTCGGCTCACTTACACCCCTATTGAGCTTTAATTAGTTCTAATTAAAGATATTGAGTATAGATCTAATTTTCAATAATAATGTACAAGTACTGTTTCAATGAGAAAAATAAGAACGAGCGATGTAAAATGGTATGCAAAGTTGAGAATTAGAATTATATTTTTGAGATGTTTTTAGGAGAATAGTTAATAAGAAATATAGTGATTTTTCACACAAATTAGGTAATTTATTAGATACAGGGTGTGCCCATTTTTATATATGTGATGATATATGTATATTATGTGTTGTTTCGGAGTATAAAGGAAGGTGTCAATTCCAACTCGGGGCATGTAAACGAGCTCGAGACCTCCTCAATAGCTCGGGGTTAATCCTGGACTTAGGGTGTGGTTTTGATATCGGGGTAAGCAAAATATTAGTTGAGAGCTGACTTGAAGATGCATTAACACTGACTTCGGTGCTTTAGCACCTGGGCTCGGGACCCGGGGTCAGTTACCCGAAATAGCTCGGGGTACATGCTCGAGGCAGAGTAATAGAGAAAGGTTCGGTAAAATAACGTGGCATAACGGCCCTGATTTCGCAAAAAACCAAAAAAAAAGTACACCTATAAATAGTTAACCACAAAGTTAATGTAAAGTAATTTTTTTTTTTTCTAATCAAGTCCTTATTCTGCACAATTCTACCCATAAAACTAACTTAACATTGGAGGGGGCTCGCCGGAAAACCCTTTCGGTCCTCGTCTGATGGTTGTTCTTGGGTGCAGGTCTGACCATTCAAAAGCATCAAGTCTTATCGTTAAAGGCAACGGGTCACTAGGATTACTCTTCATTAATCAGGTAAAACAATTAACGCTGTCTGTGGGAAGCTTAGATTCGGATCTAAGACGTTAGTGCTGGATAGCGGATGTGGAGGAGGTACGGAAAAATCTTGTTGACGACTTGAACAAAACCCCAGTAACTCACATTTTGGGGATAGCTATGGAGGGGTAGGTGCCTCTCAAGAGGCACCCCCGAGGCCCGTTGACCCGGTGTCTAATCCATTTTCAGGGACAAAATTTTTGCCAGTGGTGGGAGCGCGAGCCCATGAGGACCGCTGTTCTTTGAACAGCTGTCCAATGTCATAGCGAAACACCACGAGAGTCAATTTTTGTTCTTCAGTATAATTTAAGGCTGCAAAAATGCTCTCTATTTTCTCAATCCACTCTTCGGCTTTAACATCGTCTGGTTCTCCCAAGAAAACTGGTGGATCAAACCGAAGACACCTTTCCAGTACTCAGTCATGGGGTTTCGGGAGCGGACCTCTAGGTTGAGGGTTTGGTACATTTTGTTATTGTAAGAATGCCAGTAACTGTTGCATTACTTGCATGTTTAGATCGGGTTCTCCTACAGGAGGGGGTGGTACATCTTGTCGTGGTTCTTGGTCCTCCTCATGATTTTCCTCATGAATGGGGTAAGGTCCATAACGAGGGTGTAAACGTGGGCGCCTCGTCCTCTCCTCTCTGCCATCCTGAGGTGTACAAACACGCTCATTATATATGTAGTGCCATTATATAATGAAAGTGTTGCACGTATTGAGCAATACCTAACCTCTAACTATGGTAATAGTCTAATCCGTCACTAAAATAATAATAGTCCAACGAATACTCAAAGAATCATAATACTCTAGAATAAGTAAACACACAAGTATATAAACATATAATCAAAGAAATAAATAAATTTCAACTTCTAATATAATACTTTACCAACATATAAGAAAAGATAATATTAAACATATATAGTATACGAGATAGCACTACAAACAAAATGTGCCATCAAATGAGGTTAGTACTACATAAAATTTATATCTACACTATGTACTGCAATAGGTCATATATAAAACCTATGCCAAAAGATACCTCGAATAGTGCTACGTATCATAAAAACGTCTATCAGAGTCTAGTAGATATATACATATACAACGATTGTCTTAACCAAATAAAACTTAACGGTCGATAATTATCACACCAGTTGCATCAACCTCCCATAATTCCTCGACATCCTCATCAGACCCTGAATACTCGCTTGGATCTTCCTCAGACTCAAGATACTCATCCTTCGGCGATAATTGGGTAGCAGGCGACGTAGGTGCAGGGGTGTCGACGGAAGAACAGGGGGAGTCGATGGTCCAGGAAATAATCCAGAATATCATATACCTGTTTACGTAAAAAAAGCTCTATCCTGCTCAATTTGTCCAAAAAGGACCATCTTCTCGTGGTTAAAATTGGCCTGTATCGCCAACATTTGTTCGGTAACTTGGTCAAGCTAAAAATTCCTAGTGTGTAAAGTACCCTATGACGTAGCAAGCTGAGCTTCAAGCTAGAGTACCTGTGCGTGCTCCTTAACAAATAAAATATGTGAACCATCATACAACTCTTGGTAATTCTTTACTAAATTATCGAGGTACGCGATATGCTCTGAACATCGTGAATGTATGGGTGAATCCATGCTTATAGAATACTTTATATTATCCTCTGGTTTATAATGATATTCCTGGAATGGTTAGGAAAAAAATAGATTTTTGGCCGGAAAAATTCATTTTCCAACGACCGACACGGCGGCGGCGGCCGGTGGTCAGGGCTGGAAAGAATGAAGAAAACATAATTCGTACGACTAAGAGAGAGGCTGGTATTTTAGAGAGAGGGAGATTCTTACCAAATGAGTTGTGATGCTAAAATTTGTGAAGGAAAAAACCCTTATATACTATGGGTTAATGAGTTGGGCTATAAAAAGAAGCTGGGCCAAAATCTTTAAATCAAATGGACAAGAAAAAAAAAATGGTTAAATTGGCTTGAGAGGTGATGGCTTGATCAAAATATAAAGAAAAATAGCCCAAGTACCATATAACACATAGAATTATATATATCACCTAATTGATATAATAAAATTAATACAAATCACATATATGACAATTAGATATATTATTAAAAATTCATTATACACTATAATCCAATTTACCTTCATAAACTTGTTATATTTGTATGGTGTCTTACACTTACTATTTGAATTTGATGAATTGTTGGGTGAATTGTGTACTCATTGTTTGGCTGGGCTATGTGAAATATATTGGTTACAAATTTCCAAGTGTGAATCGCCTAAAATGGCAAAATTAAAAAAAAATAGTAGTTTTACATCGGTTATATTAATAATCGATGTAAATTTATATACTTTTTTACATCGAGCATTTCATATTTTTACATCGGTGATTAGAGAAACCGATGTAGTATTGTACATTTTTACATCGGTTCTACAACCGATGTAGTGTTGTGAACATTTTACAATGTTGGCTTTTACATCGGTTTAATACCCGATGTGAATGTTTTAAATAAACAATGTAAAAGCCATTTTCTGTAGGAAGTGGTTACAATCGTATGATTCCCAAAACGAAGAATTATATCTGAAGTCGTGGTCTTACGGTTTCATTTCCAAAATCGGAATTGACTATTATGGTTGCTGTTTCGATTACATTTCATCTACGTTTATTATTTATATTTTTAACATTATTTAATAATTTATACATATATATATATATATGATTTACATGTATAAATATATATATAGAGAATATCCTATAGAATGTATATAAGAAATAAAAGAAACACAAAACAAAATTTCAAAAGCTTCAAACAATTACAAGTTTTTCAAAACAATTTAACATTACACGGGTACTATCACATATTCACATGTATTGCCATTCGTCTTGAATAACCCTATATATATATATAGGATTGGGTTCAAATGAGAACTCCGCCATTATATGTGAACCTAAGAATTAATCCTGACCTTAAATCTAATATTGCACAGTGCAAATATATGTCCAGGTTCATTGTGCTTTTTAAACAGTACTGTAGTGCTAAAATCAGTCCAGTTTTTTTAATTATATATATATATATATATTACGTTTTAAAACATGCAATATGTATCTTAAATTGTAAATCTTGAGAATGTGATTAATTTGATATATATTTCATTCAAAACGAATAAAATTTGAAAAAGTTATGGTTTGTTGAAAATTTGAGTTTCATTTCAAATTTTTTAATTTGCAGTTTATATACGAAATTTGCGATGCCTTTTGTATACAATCGTAGTGTGTTTTCTCTTAATCTATTGTACTTTCTAAAAAACAATGTAGTGCTCTTTGTAAACGTTGATATATGTCCAAAATACCTTTTTTTAATTAATTAATGCATTTTTTTACATTATTACCATGCTGACATGTCATGATTTCAACCATCAAGATTATCTAATATGGTCAAGATGAGTCCTAGGTTCACATATAATGACGGGTTCTCATTTGAACTCAACCATATATATATATATATATATGTATATATATATGTATGTGTGTATATATATGTGTGTATATGTGTATATGGGTGCGAATTGTCAAATTGCCCATTTTTTACTTATATAATGGTGACGAAGCAATAATGTGGTGTACACGTTAAATAATAGAATGGTGACTGAAGCAAAAATGGAATTAAACACTCACCATATATTATTAATGATATTGTTTATCCAGTCTTATACTTTCTATATATATAGACCATGTGACAAATATATGAATATCAAAATAAATAATTCGACCAAAACAAATCCAAGAATTACCAATATTTGAMGTCATGTAGTTTTACATGAAAAAATATCCATGTACGAAGAAAAAAATAACTAGTGTAAGTTTGGACTCAAATCTTAGAATATTAATTGGAGGATTAAATTAATTTTTAAATACGAAGGCAATTTACCATTTTTAAGCTCAATACTTCGAAAAAGGGAACAGATCTCCGAGCGGTCCCCCAAAACTTGTCCTTTAACACCAGTGGTTGGAGCCAGAATTAAAAATTTACCCGAGCTAAAGAATTTTTAACGAAAAATAAAATAATATGAAATAAAATACAGACTAATAAAGTTTTACCCTTATCTTGCACAATCACAATAAGAAAAATGATCCAACAAGTTCGACAATTTATCACATTAATCAAAATATATAAGCTTGATATGAATACCTGTTTAAGAAAAAAAAAATCAATAATTTAACATTCAATCAAAGTCAGGATTAAAAATAATAATATTAGAAACTTCAAAGAAAACTGAATTTCTTTGAAATATGACTATACAACAAGGCTTTTTTTTTTCTTATATTAAAAGGTAACTTTAAAATAGTGGCTCTATCATAGATCCCGATGACAATTATTGGTGAAGGAAAGTGAAAAAAAGTGGAAATTAGTGGAACCCAATTTCTTAGCGTCGTTTTGGGTTATACGACTGGTGAGAATTGAGTAGCTAATAAATATACAAATTATAATTAAGATATTAGAATTAGATGGGATTGAAACCTAAAAAGAAAATGCAATTCAAATTATTAAATTACAATTAAGGAATTAAAATATAGAATTTAGGGTTGAAATATTGAATGTTGAATTTATGAGTTTTGAAAGCTTACCAATCATTATGAAGCTTCTCAAATAAGATAGAAATTATGATGCATGTCTCGCATTCTTCGATTTTTTCTTTTTTGTCTGCCGTCTTCATCAAAAGCTTCTCTGTAACTCTATTGTTGTTTTGTTTTCAATATTAAGAAAGTCTAAAAATTACTGGTGGCTTAGTTAATTAAAATAAATATTAAGAAAAGTTTAAAAATCTAATACAATAATAAGGCACATTAAAATTTATATTATTGGGCTTATTGAGTTTTAACTAATTATAGTGGGCTTAGTGGAGCTCAACCTTATTAATAAAAATAACTTAATTGGCTAATTCATTGTTGATCTAAAAATTAAATGTAAAATATTAATAACTAACTTTCATTTATTATGAGCCACTCGCCTACAGCCCGGGTAAGCCTTGACGTGCCTCCGCCCTACCACTACCAAAGTACCCAAACTAACCCTTCATACCATTTCCAGCCAAAAACATCACATGAGGATATTTTTAACTCTTCATACCATTTTTAAATCTAATTCAGCATTTTTTAAAAAAAATATTTTTCTATAATCACTTATTAATTATTACTTGAATATATATATATATATATATATATATACTTATTTTAGTATTGTGTAATTATTTATTTATAATTATTATCATCGTCATTATAGTTTGAATCCATAAATTGGCCTACAATATATTGTGCCGATATTCAATTTTGATTTCACAAGTATTCAATATATACTTTACATATCTATTGTTTCTCATATCACATTTGGTAGAGTGTGCGTGTGTAATTATAGTATTAGTTTTTTTTTTTTTAAATAAGTTGCGGCGCTTTTATTAAAAAATGAGAAAAGAGTGAGTACATAGAAAACAATGAATAAAAAACGAAAACAAAGATATTATAGTTTTAGCTTTTATTTTTAAATATTTTGTGGAATCGCACACATAGTGTGCGATTCTTAATTTAAAAAAAAAATAGAATCGCAGTTCGAGTGTGCAATTCGTATTATATATATATAAGGTTTTTAGGAGTCGCACATTGAATGTGCAGTACCATATAAAGAAAATTATTAAGGTATCGCACATTCAATGTGCGATTCCACCTAAATAAACAATTTATTTCAAATATGACCTATACTCACAATCCGTTTTGAAATATACTATATTTATGCATTTTCGCCAAGATTTGAAGCAATCGGGCCATAAAAAAAATAAAAAATTCAAATGTAGACGCATCGTGACCATCCCTCACGACGAACTTTTCCCTCGTGGTCCTTAAAATCCTCATCACATGGTTAATGACCCAGCCCATCTCGGCCCGGTCGCGCATATCCAAGCGGTCCATGCTGTCCCTCCCGGCCATGCACCGATACATAAACCATTCCAAGTCTCTCCGCTTTCTCTCCACGCGGTTGCGCTCCAGCTTCTCCCGAGTTTTTCTCAAGCGCTTCATCATGAAGCCCAGTGGGTTCAGTTCTTTGTCGGATCTGTCAATCTCCGGCACTGCTAGGTAACGGGTCAGGATAGCCCTAGCCCGTTCCCAAGGGCGGATGCACATCAAACTTTACCCGGGCTTTAGCCGGGTGCCCACAAAAAAATTAAGGTTAATTATTAGTTTGAATTTTAGATCAACAATGAATTAGTCTTTTTTTTTTTAATTAATAAGGCAGAACCCATTAATCCCACTATAGTTAATAAAAATTCAGTTGTAATAATATCAAATTCAATTTGTCGTATTGTTGTATTAGATTTTTAAACTTTTCTTAATATTTAATTTAATTAGCTAAGCCCCAGTAATTATTAGAAAAGTACCGAGAGACTTTTTGAGAAAGATGGCAGACAAAATAAAAAATCGAAGAAGGCAAGGCATACGTCTCAAAAAAAAAAAAAAGTTCATCCAATTTTCAATCCAAATTTATCCTGTTTAAGAAGATTCATAATTGATTGGTAAGCTTTCAAGATTCATAGATTCAATATTCAATATTTCAACCCTATATTCTATTTTTTAATTCCTTAATTATAATTTAACAATTTGATTTGCATTTTCTATTTGTGCTTCAATCCCATCTAATTACAATTCCTCAATTTTAATTTGTAAATTTATTAGCTACTCAATTCTTACCAATCATATAATTCAAAACGAAGCTAAGAAATTGGGTTCCACTAATTTCTTACACTTTTCTTCACTTTCCTTCACTCAATAGTTGTCATCCGGATCTATGATAGAACCACTACTTTATAGTTACCTTTTAATTAAAAAAAATTAAAAAAACTAGCCTTGTTATATAGCCATATTACAAAGAAATTCAGTTTTCTTTGAAGTTTTTCTTTTTGTTGTTGTTGTTGGGAGTTAAACTGTCAAACTTATATATTTTGATTAATGTGATAAATTGTCGAGCTTATTGGATCATTTTTCTTATTGTAATTGTGCAAGATAAGGGTAAATCTCTATTGGTGTGTGTTTTATTCCATATTATTTTTTTCGTTAAAAATATTTTAGCCCGGGTGGATTTTTAATTCTGGCTCTGCCATTACCCGTTCCGAGGATGGCCAGACCTCGGGGACCAGATTGTGCGGGGTTTAGATCACGGCACAGGCATCTACACCACATAGCGTGCTGATTTCCCTCGTCTTATTCATCAGTCCCCTCTTCCTTTTTCTTAGGGAAGCGTTTCTAGTTTCTAGTAGCTTGGTTTCTAATGTATGATAGTGCTACTTTCTTCCTTGCCATTTTTTTTGATTATATTTCCTTTTCACGAAATAAAATTCTTGTGTTTAATTGTTGGCGTCCGTAAAAGTATTATATGATTTGTGTTTATATAGTGATGTTTCTGTGCGTTTTAAATGGTGTAGATGAGATTGGAATTGGGCAGAGTGTATTTTGAGCTGTATTACATAATAATAATAATAATAATAATAATAATAATTATTATTATTATTATTATTATTATTATTATTATAGAGCATTTGATGTAAGTTGTTTTTGAATCAAATATCTATTGTTAAAGAAAATATTAAATTAGGTGACATGTAATAAAGAAAAATATTAAATTGGGTAAAATATAATATTAAATTAGATAAAATTTAATAAAAGAAAAATATTAAATTAAGTAAATATTAGGTTCGGATGATACCGAAGCTAACGAAGCGTGAGAAAGAGACACACATGATAGAAGGATTTTTATGGAAAATATTAGGTAAATTTTAAAAAGTTCAATGTTATGACTCAAACCACATTTGAACATTCAATCCATAACAAATGGTTTAATTTTTATGGAAAATGTTCAAACCTTTGCGCATAAATTTCTTTTTAGCTAATATGTTATTTGCACGTCACAATATTGAAATTAGCGCCAGGTGTTACATGAGAGGACCGAAAATTTCGGTCTTTTTATATTTTAACAATAATATCTGGTCGTGGAATCATGATTTAATTAGAGATGGTAATTTGGGAATAAAGATTTCATTCTAGTAATGTACAACACTATTTAGCGGAATTTTGAAAAGGAAATTAAGTTAACGGGATGATGAGAATCTATTTTTTTGTGATTTCGAACAAGTAAGTTCCCAATATGGCGGGGCAGAATTGTCGGGAACTTATAATCTTTTTTCGTGAGCAAAATTTTGCACGTCAGACACGAGTTCCCGATCTAAAAATTAAATTCACAAATATTAGGAACTCATGAGTTCCATGTCGGGAACACATATTTTTTTAATTTGAATTGTTCACAATAGGGTTTATGACGAGCATATTTACAATGGTACTGGTAGTAGATTAACAGTGGAGGTTGTGGTTTGCGTTTCAACAAACAGATTGGTGACTCGCACCAAAACTACTTTTTATGTTTTCATTTTCAACCCCGAGTCGCCAATGTAATTGTCGAACGCATTCAAAAAATTTTGTCTTCTTAATTTGTTAACGTGTCACTAATGTGGTTGCGATTCGAAGTTAAGCAGTGTCGAGTTGCCAACCATATTAGCGACTCGGCCTATTTTTTTCAACTCTATCTCAACATGCACCATTTTTCCAATTCTAGTTGAGAAATATTTTGTTTATTTAATTTTTCCCATATAAGGCTACATAAATCGTTTAGCTAGCATGCGGTGCCTATCATCTAGAAATATAACTTTTCTTGTCTTTGTCGCTTAGAAATTTTTCTTCAATTCGGGCAAAATTGATCAGGCCTAAGGCGTTGAACCTAAGTGCGGGTCGTTTCACATGTTAAATAATAAAAGAAAATTGAAAAATTAAATTTAAAAAATAAAAAATAAAAGTTGAGAAGAAAGATATAGGGTTGCGAAACTCTTATTTAGGGGTGACAATAAACCTGATTATAATGAGGACCTGTTCGCCCCGCCCTAACCGGGATGTGGATTACCCGCTTTAAGTGGGGATGATGATGAGGGCGGGAATGGAATTGCAGGTTTTTGCGGGAACGGGTACGAGGATGGGGATAATGTCCCCAGGCCAGGTACCCGCGGATACCCGTTCCCATTTGAGACATGCGTATATTATTATTTAAATATTTTAAATTTTTTTAACTATTTTTAAATGTAATTGACTAAATATTTGTCATGCTATTTGAACTTTCTTGTTTTTTTTTTTCTTTTTAATATTTAAGTAAACCTAAAAATCAAAGTCCGTGATTTCTTTAAAAAAAAATTAAGTAATAATATATGGGCGGGTACAAGCGGATGCGAATTGAGTATACGAATTTGGGAGAATAATTTAGTATTACGGGTGGAAACGGGGGCATTTAATATATTTAATATACCCACGGGGATGGAAATACCCGCCTAATTTAAAGCGGACGGAACGACTATGAAAATAACTTCTTCAAGCGTGAATGCGAGCAGGGGTAGGCTTACCCACACCACCCGTACACATTGCCCATCCCTAGTCTTAATTCCGTTGGTCAATTATTTTTAAAAGGAAAATAATTAACCTACGAGTTTTCTTATAAATATTTGTCATTATATTTTTATTTATTTATTTTATAAATGCCGTCGTTCCCATCTGTTTTTCATAGTGTAAATCAAAACTTTAGTTATTTATATAAATAGTCCATTTTATTGAACAAAGTTTAGGCGTTTTAACCTACGATATTTTCAAGGCATTATGCTCCCCACCCCCCTTTTATTTATAATTATAAATTTTTTAATATTAAAAATTTAAAATTAATTTAATGATCTTTATTAAATTTTACTAAATGAAGAAGTGTATCGTAAATACGTCGTAAAAATACCCCAAAGTTTAATTAGGAATTCTATTTATTTCTTTGTTGCAGTTGTTGAAAGCGTTTATTTAACAAAAGAATTAGACCACTTTCCTGTGTAGAGAGAATTAAAAATGAAAAAAGAAGAAACATTGTAGAGAGTGAGTTACTGTCGACGGCTTTATCTAGAAAGTCACCGCTTTCCACTAAAGTGTAATAAAATGAATAAAAGTGCTTTGACTAGAGAAAATCTCACACATTCTCTATAAGCGTGATTATCTAACAAGGATAGGATGAAAACCTTTGATCAAATTACTTGAGAGTCCATTCATTCACGGCTTATTTGGATTAGGATTACAAATATATATTGGAAAAATTAAACTTAAATAAGAATATTTTACAATTAAATAATTAAATATTACTAATATAATATAATAATACACTATCACTCATTTTATAAATATGATTTGACATCAACTACAATTAAGAGTTTGAACGAATGCTAGTTTAAACAGGTCTTAAGAATTTGTATCAAGTCGATTCATTAAAATTATCAAATAAGTTTGAACACATTTTGTTAATTAATAAAATTCAAAACTAGGTAAGTAAAAATAATATAAAATATGTCTAAATATTTTAAATTACTCTTGATTTGATTCGTTATAGGCTTAATAAATACTCCTTCGAGTTCGATTTGAGTTAAATCATACAAACTCAAACATAACTATTAAAAAATCCACAAACTTCAAAACAGATTTGAACATTAATACGTTTGGTACGATTCAACTCTTTAAGGATGACTACCTTTTTTTTCCTAAATATTTTATTCTCTATTTAACCAACTTACATGTTGATCACGTATTTTATAAATACGAGATTTAATAATTATTTTTTTAATTTTTTATTTAATATTTTGATTTTTTCGCCAAGATTTAATTATTTAAAAAATATTTAATATTTATCATCTTTGATAATTATCGTGTATATTATTTAGTATTAAATTGGGTTATAATTTTATTTCCCTAAATTAGTATTCATATATGGCCAGTAAATATTATTTAGAATTCTAAAATTTTATCTTGTTTCCTTACTAATAATATTTATTGGCAATATATTGTTAATATCTCTTTTCTTTACTGTGCAGGTCTCTTTTACAAATAAGGTGTGTCGATATAAAGTTGAGGGATTGCTCATAACTACGACACGAATTGAGAGAAACAAATTGAAGTAAGAGAAGTTGAGAGCTATTTTATTCAAGGTACAGGTTTTTGAATTTGGTGGATGCGAATGCGAATACTTTCAGGCCAGTTTGGACTAGCATCCACTGGGATTCTGAATTCTAATATTCAGAATCTTGTGGTATTCATAATTCTGTGAATAGTAAGAATTCTAGTTTGTAATAGGATCAATCCTTTACTTTTTACTGTAGATGTCAAATAATGTCTCAAAAGTGGGTGATAATGTATTATTATATTATATTTGATGTCAAATTATGTCTGAAAAGTGGATGATAGTGTATTATTATATTATATTTAGTAATATTTAATTATTCAATTGTAAGATATTATTTTTTGGGTATTTGATTTTTAAGTCTTAGAACAAACAGGTACTGGTATTTCGAACCCGAATCCACGATTCGTAGTCCTAGCCCAAACAGGCGGCATCTGTGATAACATCATGCAGTTTCAATTGTTTCCTTCCATTGTTTTTACAAATTTACTAATATCCAATCTTGTGATTGTGAATCTTAATTTTTGGAATAGTTATACTGATTTAGATTATATCTATTTTTTATGAGTTTTTTGTTTATTTTTACTTAGTAGATTCGACTCTTTGTAATCATTGAAATGCAAGTTTTGATTAGTAAAGATTTTCGTCATGTTGGCTTGACTCTAAATAAATTATTTTTATTTTTGGTCCACTATAGTGGTCACATTTCAGAAAAGTTACGTGATATTGACCATCATCAAATAACGTCTGCTAAGTTGGCCAATTCATTAAAAAAAGGTTCAAAAAAAGCCCGATCGGGCCTTTTTGCTGACGTGACGTGATTTAATACTTTCTTATCATTTTTCTTAATTTTAAATATTAAATTGAAAAAAAAAATTGGAAAAATTCTCATTTTAGTCCATTATATTGTCCACATTCAAGAAAAGGTATGTGAAATTGGTCACCGTTAAATCATATCTGCTAAGTTAATCAATTTATCAAAAACCTATTTTGCCTTTATTTTCTTCTTTTTTTAATCAAATTAATAAAAAACTTAATTAATAAGAAATGAAAAAAAAAATCAGAGATAAATATAAACATAAAACAAATCTTAAAAATTTACAAATTTAATCTAATAACTTATATGATTTTTTTTATTTTTAAGATCTTTATTAATAAAAAATTAATAAACTTGAAGATAAATATAAAAATATAAAATGAATCTTATATAAAAAAAAAATATATAAATTTATATGAAAAAATCTCTTATAAATGTTTTTTAAAATTTCTATATTTATTATATATTTTTAATATATATATTATGTATTTATATTTATAAATAATTTATATTAATTCTTTATTGATTCAAATTTTATTAATTAGATTAACAGAAGGATAAATGAAAAACAGAAAAAGAAAAAGGAGAGCAAAACAAGTTTTGTCTTTGATTTAATTTTTATAATTATAGAAAATTGATAAAAAAAAAAATAGAATAATACCACATCACCAAAAAACCTCAATCGGACACTTTTTGAACCTTTTTTGATCAATTTGGCAACTTAACAGACGTGGTTTGATGATGGTCAATGTCACGTAATTTTTTTGAAATATGGACCAAAATGAATTTGCCTCCCCATTTTTTTTCTTCAACTTAATGATTAAAACTAAAGAAAAATGATAAGAAAGTATTAAATCAAACCACGTCAGCAAAAAAACCCGATAAGGCTTTTTTGGACCTTTTTTTTTTTATGAATTGTTCAACTTAGCAGGCGTTGTTTGATGATGACTAACATCAGGGACGAACCCACTATGGGCCCAAGGGGGGCACTGGGCCCCCCTGAAATTTTTAAAAAAGGTAAGGGTATACATGTCTTTTCACATTTATATTTAAAAAATAAAAGAAAAAAAAATACTTACATTCTAAATAGAAAAAGAATTAGAGAGAAAATCAAATCCCTATTATTCCTTACCGTCTCCACTCCAATTTCTTTCTCCACAAACTCCTCTCTTGCAGTCCCACCATTTCTTTATTCACAAATTCTCAAATCATCTCCTCCCCAATTACAAACCTAGGGTTTATTGGAGATTTGCAAACCAGTAAGATTTATCTTGATTAAAGTAAATTTATTTCAATATTTAATTGTTTTAATTTTATACCATGAATTGCTTGTTTTAAGTTCTTTTTCAATTATATTTGTCAATTATCACTTGGTAGGAATGATTGGAACATAATAGTTAATAGTTTGATTGAATATTTATAATTAATGATAATAATTTATTGTTTGTTTATGTATCTAATTTATTTTATTTTTCTTACATATATTTCTTATTTTCTAATGTATTACATACATAAATTAAAATGCAAGGTTAGATAATTATAATTCAATATGTTTTTATTGTGTAGATTAAAATAATGTGTCAAATATTTATCGTTAATTAATTATTGACTTAAGTTAAACTTTCTTCATTTTTAGATAAATGGAACGCTTTATTAAAAAAAATATTAACTCTTGATTTTATTTGAAATATTTCGTATTATTTTTTATATTATATGTTGGGCCCCTCTCGGTGAAAATCCTGCGTCCGTCACTGACTAACATCACGTACCTTTTATACAATGTGATCAATATAGTGGACAAAATATGAAAACTTTCCTTAGATTATGACTCTTTGTAATCATTAAAACGTAAATTTGATTAGTAAAAAATTTCGACTTATTAACTTGACTATAAGAATAAATATTCTTATATCTTAAGTTTTATACATATATTTTATATTTTATAATCAATACTTATTATTGACAATTTTCACAATACACGCGTGTTTTTACTAATACTTTGAATGAAGGTCCGGAATTCTTCCGATATAAAATTACATATATAGAAACGAAAATTTGGGTTGTCCAATCACATACAAATTGTAGAATGAAGCAAAACATTGAAAAACAACAAAATACTGAAGATATCGAGTCTGTCGGTCTACCATCTAAAGTTGTCCACTTTGTCCATACAGTCGGTTATTTTATTTAAATTTCTTAACCTTTTTCTTAACCAATATTCAAATTTACTTTGGAATATGCACTATCTAAACCCACGCTATGATCATTACCTAACTGATCATTTGACAATTCGGCTGTCGAGTTCTTTAATTGATTAAAGGTTAGTAATAGGTCATGAGTCTATGATAATATTCCCTTACCTAAGCGTAATTCGAGCCTCAAGTCATGCAAAAATTGACGGGCCCACAAAACATGTAATTAAACAAACTTATGAATGCAAATTTGCCTTCATAAATATATATACGCATCTTGACCCTCACATTAAACCACCCTCCTCCCTTGTCACGCTTCATAAAAATTTCTACTAAAGAAAAAAAAATTATTTAAAAAAAAAATGTCACCTCTAATTATCTTCTCTTTAGTGTATGCTCTGACCACCGCCGCTACCACCACCACTACCACTGCAACCACAACCGATACCCAGACGAGCAATCTCATTATAAGATCGTGCAAAAACGCCCTATACCAAAAAGATTGTGTTAACACGCTAAACAGTTACACTTCTTACATCCGCAAGAACCCGACCCTGAGACAAGTGGCCAAGTTATCGGTAGCAATAAGCATCAAAGCGATCAACAACACGCAAGCACTCGTGAACCGAAACCTCGACTCACTCGCCGAGGCTAACGATAACCTCAAGGAATGCAATGAACACATGGGCAACAGCTTGGACAACCTATATGGATCTTTTGGGGAGCTGAAGAAATCGGGCTCACCCAACAGCCAGGATTACAATATACACATGAGTAACGTGATGACGTGGCTTAGTTCTGCGTTGACTGATGCAAGTGATTGTAAGGATTTGTTGTCGGACCTGTACACTGGTGGGAACAGAGCTATTATTAGGTCCAATGTGGCTCATGCGGGTCAGATGATTAGCAATGCATTGGCGGTTTGCAACAAGTTGACTAACTAGTTATATGTGCTACTTTTGTTTTTCGTAATGTTATATGTGTTCTTGAGTGGTTTTTGGGTTTTAAACTCGGTGTATCATCGATCTGCGGTGTTAGTTGTTACTACTTGTTACCATAATTTTGTAACATGGGTATAGTAATACATAAATAATATGATGGACACTCTCTCTCTCTCCCTCTCTCTTGATAAGGTCTTGGTTGATTTGAAATTACTCAATGGAGTATAGTAATTGGATTTAATTTTCAACTAATACATGTATGGATTATGTTTGATAA
>BMAC01000508.1:469303-523788 GCA_014905375.1 Phtheirospermum japonicum
ATTTCAATTTCATCCATTTTTTTTAAAATCTTTGCAATTTCGTTCGATTACCGCCGAAAAATTGAATTACACCGGAGTTTGCTGATTAGGCACCAGCTTGTGCTGGGTTGTCTTTTATATTGGGAAAAATTCGACCATGTGTAAATAAATTAAAAGAAAAATATTTTCAGCCCACCCAAACCCTAGATCATCAGCCCTATATTCCTCTGCCCCACCAGCTCAGCCCCACGCCGCCGCAGCCGCACAGTGACGCCTCCCCAGATCCAGATCCCACCACCCCAATCAACGGCGACGCTTCGAGTTCGAAGAATCCAACACCACAACCTCTCCCACCGCCGCCTCAAGAGGTGGTCGCCATCGCCGGAACTATAATCTCCATTAGATATAAAGAATGCCTCAAGAACCACGCGGCGAGCATGGGGGCCCATGTCGTGGACGGATGTGGGGAATTCATGCCCAGCGGAGATGACGACAAACTGAAAGCGCTAAGTTGCGCCGCCTGCGACTGCCACCGCAACTTCCACCGGAAAGAAGGCAACGGAGAGCCGACGCTGATGCAGCAACCCCATTTCTACTCTGGCACCAACAATAGCCGCCGCCGCGGCGCGCTCTCACTCCACGGCCAGACTCCTCCAGCACCCTCGGCAGCGGCGCACCTAAAGGTGGAATTGAATTGTCGCCTCGCCTGCCACCACTGCGGGAATTCGCCAATTTGTGCCACCGGAGAAGCTCGCAGATGATTTCAGAAATAGAAGTAGAAAGAGAAACAGGGTGAACGAATTTAGGATGCAGCAGGGTTCCTCTTTTTATGCCTACATGATAAATAAAAATATTTTCTTTTAATTCATTTCCACATGGCCGAATTTCCCCCAATATAAAAGATAACTCAGCACAAGCCGATACCTAATCAGCAAACTCCGGTGCAACTCAGTTTTTTCGGAGAGAATAAAATTGCCAAGATTTTAAAGAAAACAGATGAGATTGAAAACAGGTAAAAAAAAAAAAAAGAATTAAATGTCAAATTAGATCAACTTGAATAACGAAAAACTTCATTTTCCCGAGAAAAATATACAAATGTACAAAATCACTCCCCACGCTTTGCATTTTGTTTTTCCTCATGAAAAACCATCATAGACGTATAAAATGAACGATCTAACCCAAAAATGAAAATGTCAAATGACGAATGAAGATTTCATGCACTATTAAATTCAGAATGTCAAAACATTGCAATGGACAATTTAGAACAATGTCAAGTAATTACAACAATGTGTTGTTCTCCATGAAATGTTGAAATACGTGATTTTAGTAACTATTGTTTTATTTTATTTTATTTTATATTTTGACTTCCTTGACTTAATTTAATTATTTAGGAAAGATTTAATATTATAACATCTTTAATAATTATCATATATATTATTTAGTATTGATTAGGTTGAAATTTTCTTTCCTTATATAAGTTTTCGTGTATAACTAGGAAAAATTATTTAGGATTCTAAGATTTTATCTTATTTCCTTACTAATGATATTTACTTGCAGTATATTGTGTATATCTCTTTTCCTTGTTTTATAGGTCTCTTTAACAAGTAAGGTGTGTATAAAGTTGAGGGATTTCTCATAACTGATACACGAATTTAGAGTGAAAAATCAAAGTTAGAAAAGTTGAGAACATATTTATTGAAGCTGGAAATTTTCATAATTGGTGGATGCGACTATGAATGCTTTTGGTATCTGCAATAACATCCTGCAGTATGAATTATTTTCTTCTTCTTTTTTTTTTTTTTTTTTACAGTTTTCATTAAGATCCAGTTTTGTGATTGTGAATCTTAGTTTTTGAAAAAGTTATACTGATTTAGTTCATATCTACTATTTAGGAGTTTTAGTTTATCTTTACTTAGTAGATTACGAATCTTTGTAATCGTTGAAATGCAAGTTTTGATTATGAAAGAATTTTTATATTAGCTCGACTATATGAATAAATTATTTTTATAGCCAAAGTATTACACTTGTGTCTTTAATTTTTATTTTTATTTTTTGCTTATTATTTACACTTTTCACAACACACACGTATTTTTCGTTTACAACTATGAATCGAGGTCTATAGTTCTTCAAGTGGCATCAGAGCCGATAGTTGAATTCACTAAGTGTCGACACTCTTTTGAAAATTTATGGATTCACAGTCGGGTTCATACGGTACTCACCCCCCGATTCTTGATGGATCTAACTACGGAACTTGAAAAGTCATGATGCGTATCTACATAAAATCAATTGATGAATGGGCATGGTGTATGATCCTTCATAAGTGGACATCTCCACAACTTATTGATGCAAAATGGTGATTTTAGGTCTCAAGATGAGATGTTATATGCAGCAAATGATCGTATTGATAGTAGTATGAATTCTAAATCTCGTTCTGCAATCTTTTGTACAATAGGTTCAAACATGTTTCGCATTATCTTAAATTTTTCTATTTCTGAAGAAGCATGGGATACCCTAAAACTTCATTTTGAGGGGTCCGTCAGCATTAGACTGGCAAGGCTTCATATGATCACTACTAGGTTTGAGAATTTGTATATGGAAGAGGATGAAACTATCTCTGCATATAGTGCAGGATTATGTGAAATCGCTAATGATTCATAATCCTTGGAGAATCAATAATGTTAGATTAGTTAATAAGGTTTTATGTTTTTTCCCAATTCATTATGACATCAAAGTCTCTTAAATTGAGGAAGCTCATGATCTGCCAACACTTGGCCTTGATGAACTCATTGGAATTCTCTAATCATTTGAGTTGGATTTCTAAATCGATCTTCTCAAACTAAAGAAAAGAATGTTGTGTTTCAAGCAAACCCTTGTTCTTTTGGACAAGTCATGCATAATGAGATAATTGAGATTTCTGTTAAGCTTGAAAAATCTAACTTAAGTAAAGATGATACAGCTCTTATTACAAAATATTTTGAAAAGAAATTCAAATCTCATCGTCAAAACCAAATTCCAAATAACATCGTATCAAGATTTTCTGAAAAAGTTTCACCTTTGAAAACTCCAAAGAACCCTAGATTTTTTTATGTAAATTTTTGATATCAAAACTCTTGAATCCATAAGGTGTCGTGCGTGTTATGGGTTTGGTCACTTTGCTAACAAATGTGCTAACACTTTAGCTAGTAATAGCTTAATGATACCTTGGGTGAGAATGAGTCTGAGGATGAATTTGAAATCGGAAGGATCATTCCTTCCTTTCTCTTTTGGAAGAAGATTTTGTTAATACTAGTCACGATGCGTTCGGGGATGTCACTGCATTACCAATCACATTTGTATACGCATTCAATTGTAACCGCTCTAATCTCTCGTAAGTTTTAGTAAATTACTGAAAAGTCTATGTCAGACTCTTAACAGCATGATAATGGTAACTTTATTGATACTGAACTAGTTGATGTATGAGTAACTTCCAAACGAATGGCAAGATCAAAAGAAAAGGATAGATATTTTCACAAAAATGCATAAATATTTTACCTCTGAAAAATCTTCAACAATAAACTATCATTGCTCGTTTAGAAGCTACTCTCACCAAAATTGAAACTAAGTAAGAAATGGTTAAATTTGAACGTGGTAACTCATGTGATACCCTAGATTGGTTGAACTAGGTAAAATCCAAGCTTGATTAAATCATTTCAATTGAATGTAAATATGATAACATTGGCCTTGGTTTTGAAATTTTAAAAAAGGGAAAACCAAAATCGAGAAGATGTTAGTTTATATGTCAATACTGTAATACTCAGGGACATATTAGTCCCTATTGTTATAAGCTAAAATCCGATCGTGTCAAAAAGGTATCTGAAAAAATAAATGCCATCGGTGGATTCTTCTCACGTCTCCGAATGTCTGTAGTCTATTTGGATTAAGAAATCATATATCAGATGTAATGTTGTCCCCTCTATTGTAAAACCAAACCCTCTAGGTTTTTGGTACCTTGACAGTGATTGCTCTCGCCACATGACTAGTGAAAAAAGGTAATTTACAGGATTTTAAATTTGTTGATGGGGATGTAGTTTCATTTGGTGATGGAGCTTATGGTATGATTGTTGATATTGGTACTCTTAACCTTTATGGATTACCTGAACTTAAGGATGTTCTTCTTATTGATAATCTTAAGGTGAATCTCTTAGGTATTAGCCAGCTTTGTGATAATGGCTTAACTGTACGATTTAATAAAAATTCTTGTGATGTGATTAATTCATATAATGTGTGTGTTCTTGCAGGGATTATATTTATTGATAATTGCTACCAGTTTATTAGTAGACAATAGTGTTATTATACCTTTATTAATGAAATTGTAGATGCACCTACAGACGTGACTGCTTTTGAGGCTCCATCCATGACAACACATAGAGATGCTAAAACTGAGTTATTAAGGCTGGAGTGTGTGTTCGAGCAGTGTTATATGGTGAGAAATAATTACTATATGTCCTCCATTGAACCTAGAGATGTTAGTCAAACTTCAAAAGATAAATTTTGGTGTTTGGCTATGTAAAGTGAGCTTGATAAATTCACCAGTAATGATAGTTAGCACTTAGTTCCTCATCCTACTGATAGAAATTTAACGAAATCAAAATGATTTTTTGAAAATAAAGCTGATGAGTTGAGAACTATTATTTATAACAAGGCTTATATTGGTAATTCAAAATTGCACTCAATATAAGAAAGTTATTTATGATAATAAGTTTTCACTAATAGCTGGATCTGATAATATACATATTATGCTTGTTGTAGCCTATCATCATGATCTTAAATTTTACCACATGGATGCCAAGAATTCTTTCTTGAAAGGTATTCTTAGTGAGGATGTGTATATTGCATAATCTCAGGGCTTTAAGGATCCCTATAACCTTGACCATGTGTTCAAGTTTAAGAAAACCCTCTATGGTTTCAAACAAGCACCCCATGCTTGGTTTGAGAAATTTGTTGATTTACTCCTCAAATTAGGTTGTGTTTGTTAAAAAAAATAATAATGACATTCTTATTGCTCAAATTTATGTGGATGATATCATTTTTGGGTCTTTCTATGACTCTCTAACCAAGCTCTTTGTAGATTCATTTTTTGTGAGTTGAGTTGTTTTTTGGGCTTACAAATCAACATATGTATGGTGGTATTTTTATCTCCCAAAGCAAGTATGGTCGTAACTTGGTAAAATGCCTTAATTTAGAAAATTCATCTCACATGAAAAATTCTATGGGTTCTAGTCAAAGGTTAGCTAAGGATGATAAGGCTAAAGGTGTAGATCTTACATTGTATAGAAGCATGATAGGAAGTTTACTTTATTTGACTGCTAGTCATCCTCATATAATGTATAGTGTTTGTGTTTGTGATCATTACCAAGCTAACTCTATAATCACTCATTTAAAAGTTATTAAATGTATCATTCTGTACATAGGTGGTATAACTAATTTAGGAATCTGGTATACAAAAGACACTAACACCATTTTTTGTTGTATTTGGTGACTCTAACTAGGCAGATGGTATTACTGATAGGAAAAGTACAACTACATGTTTTTATCTTAGAAATAACTTGGTCTCTTAGTTAGTCGAAAACAAGATTATGTGTCTATATCAAAAGCTAAGTCTGAATATATAGTTATAGGAAGTTGTTCCCAATTATTATGGATGAATCAAATGATTGAGGATTATGGTTTGCACAGTGACAGTCTTACTATTTTCTATGATAACTCTAGTGCGATTGACATTTATAGGAATCCAATTCATCATTCTCGTATAAAACACATCAATATCTGGCATCACTTTATACGAGATTTGATTGAGGAAAGCACTATTCGCATGGAGTATTTCAACACTGAAATCAGCTTTCAAACATTTTCACCAAAGCATTAGATTATGATAAAATTTTCTCTTTGAGAAGATCTCTCAATATTTACGTTATTTGAATGTGAGTCTACATTCTGTGTCATTTGCCCTCACATCTGCCGTGATAGTATATATTACATTTTTTTCTTTATTTTTTTTTCTCTTTCAGGTTGTTAAACATACCTTACATAGTGTCACAACAATTGTAGATGAATTTCTGTAGTGCGTAGGCGAAAGGGTTGAAAGTTTCAAAAATCAAAATGTGGATTTTTTATTACAGAAATGATCATTTCTCTCTAAAGTACAAAATCGATATCTTGCCTAATGCAGAAAGTTCTAAACCATCCTAAAAGAGGTAAAAGTTTGTGCTAATTTTATGATGAATGTGATCTAATGAAAAAACTCACTTATACAAATCAATTATTAATGTGATCTAATGCGATGTTTAATTTTGTTGCTTGACAACGAGGAGGTACTATCTAATCTCGGGAATAATATACCAAATCTGCTTAGTAAGTTGAATGCTAATTTATTTTTTTGCATTAAGAATTTATAATCCACTGACCTTGCGGATGAATGTCATCCTGGATGTCATTCCCATTCGAACCTCCAGCAGCTGAAGTTAATTGGTTATATTTTCTTTTGTGCGAAGTTTTCCTTTACATATTTTAGACATAAAAATCCTGTGACATGCATCACTTGGTATTTGTTGGTTCTTTATTAATTCTTGGTTCGTACACACGAAGGATAAGACTTTCTTCTCTTTATGGAAGACATGGTGGTGTTGAATTTTCGTGTAATTTATACTGTAGTGCTCTGATTGGAAGGTGAAAACTTGTTAGAATCTAGGACTTTCATAAGTTATAGTAATATGAGTTCATAGTTTTCTATTTTCCTTAATTTAGTTATGGTTTTCATAATCAAGCTTTTATTACCTAGATATTTTTCCTTATATAGGGTGTTTTAAATTTTTATCTTCTAAGTTTAGCTTTTGGGGACTCTTGGTCTTCTTCTTCTTTTTTTTTTTTTTTTTTTTTTGTGTGTGTGTGTGTCTGGTCTCTACACACCACAAACAAAAATACCCTCTTTTTTAAAAGTTTGAAATCATTGTGCTCTCTTATCTCTCTTACCTTGTGGTTGGTCTGACTCTTGAGTTGATCCCTACATACAAGCATGGACAAGATCTTTTCAGGTGTCAAATTGCTTTTTCTTAAGTCCAAGCAAGAGTTTTTCTTCTCCCAACCATCACTGCTCCAGATTATAAGGTAAGTTTTTTGTTTTTTTTTTGTATTTTTGTTTAATTTAAATCAACTTTGTACCATTTTTTGAATAACTAAATAACTAATCATGTTTTAATTGTGTCTTTATAGTGATTATTGTATTAATGGAGTTTAATTCTAAATTAGGGTATTGGGTAATTTTTGTCGAATTAGGGTTAACTAGGCTTTGAATTGTGAATTTAAGATTGATTTCAGAAACTATGATTAGTACAGGTTTTAATTAAAACTATTTCAAAAATTAGGATTGAATTATAATTATTTAGATAATGAGAGTTGATTTGAACAATTAGGGTTAGCATAGAGTTTAATTAGAAATTATTTTAAAAGTTAGGGTTAAATTATAATTATTTAGATAATTAGAGTTGATTTCAAAAATCATGGTAAGTTTAGGGTTAAATTAGCAATTATTTTGGAAATTAAGGTTGAATTATAATTATTTAGATAATGAGGGTCATTTATAAGATATCCTCTAATGAGTAATTTATTACAAGATTATGGGTTAATTGTAAGATGTCATTTATTTTTATGAATAATTTGTACATTTATTGGTGTTGCGATTGTTTATAGATACGATTTTTCGAGAGATCCACGAGGCTCATGTAACCCCCGATGGATGGAGATATGAATATATCGTAGCATCGCATCGTGAGTTGTGGCAGCTAAGTTCCTGGTAATTATAAGTAACCTTTTCATTTGTGACACATGTTCATATTTTTAGTTGTATTATTTTTATTTTGTTTTGTAGAAACAATTTTATTGGGATGTGGATAAATATGCGGAGTCGTAGTGTGGACTGCCTTCTATAACGATATGGTGTCTAAATGGGGCAGTTGCCTGAATGAGTATAAACATAAATTGAGAAGGGGGGAAGAGGTAGGAGTACGTAGACGAGAACATCTGCAAGAAGCACTACTGCAAAACAGGCTTTTAACGACGCTTCATCCACGGCGGTTCTGGAAAAACGCTGTTATATATGTTTTTACGGCGGTTTTCCAGAAAAATGATGTTAAATCTACAATTTAACGACGGTTATATTAAAACCGCCGTAGATTCCTACACTTTACGGCGGTGTACATTGAACCGCCGTAAAACCCACCTATTCTATGGCGGTTATTTGTGAACCGACGTAAAAACTTGAAGCCAGCTAACTTTAACGTCGGTCTCAAATAACCTCCGTAAAAAATAGCACATCTACGGCGGTCATATTAGAACTGCCGTAGAAAGTGGATATAATTATATCAAGTCCAGCGAATCTAACGGTCTTACGTGTAGACTAATTTTAATCTAACGACATAGAGCATAGACAAAGCATCAATCCGCGTATAACCAGAACAACCCATTTGTAAAATATGCATCTGGATCCCTCATTTTTTCTTCCCCAATTTCAGTCCAATTAAACAGAAAATGGCGTATCTCAGCCCAATCCGATCTCTAATTCTAGGGTTGCCCTTCCCATGAAAAATTGAAAAACAATTGACGTTGCTAATGGCGTATCTCAGTTACCCAAAGCCGTCATTCAACACATACAATCTCTTCTGAGTGTAAAACAAGCTGCTCAAACATCCATCCTCTCTAAATCCTGGCACATCGCCTGACCAACACGCCCTAACCTCGATTTCGATCAACGCCACTGTGGACGCGACTACAGAAGGTACTACGACGTGAGAGGTTTTCTTGAATCCGCGAAGAAGACGATGCAAAGGTACGAAGAAATCTAGGGTTCTAGAAGGTACGATGGAAAATAGACTTTCTAAAAGGTATTTCTCAAAAACCGCCGTAAAATCCACCGCCGTTGTTGTTTAAGGCTGTTCTTAAACAGCCGTAAAAAGCCTCACTTTCTACGGCGGTTTTATAACAACCGCCTACGGCGGTGGATTTAAGGGCGGTTCCAAAACCGCCGTAAAAAATCCAGAAAAACTGCCGTTAATTAGCTGTTTTGCAGTAGTGAAGTGACGAATAAAGTGGATGAGGCCCGTGGAGGTGGCGAGTTCCCAGCAGGCTAGTGGGAATAGGTGGAGCAAGCCTAATGACTCTGGTATAGGGGTATCAAAGCACGTCAAAATGTCTCGATCCACGATTAGTCATGCACGTCGGATAGTAAGTAACTTTATATTTATGTTTGCAAATATTAGATACAACTAAGGAAAAGAGTTGGGAGACCACTATTTATGAGACTTTGTGTTTAAGCACCAAAAGCTTGACGACACATTTATTGGTCACAGATTAGAGCGGACAGTTGTAAATGTGTGTGGCCTATCAAGTTTGTATTTCAGACGGATTTTCACAGACGTCTAGATGAGAGACATGTTGCATCACTGGACGCAGTCATAGAAGTTGACGAGAACGAGGACTATCTCATACAAGATTTTATGGGTCGCACTCCGGAAGTGGCATAAAATGCTAAATCTTTCCGAAGTGAGAGAGGGGTGAAGAAGAGTCAATGTTGCTTCGAGGATTTTTGGAGGTGGTGGTTCTTCCTCTCCATCTGATAACCATGTCACGCAACTTCATCTAAGCTCGAGACATATCAAGAGCAGCTTCAAGCGTAGAAAGAGGCGTACTAGCCGGCCCAGTAAAAGTTGCGCAAGACGCATGTGTTGGAGAAACAGGAGTTCATGGCGCGAATCAAGCAGGCGGATGAGTCTATCGTCCCAGCGATGGCCCGGTTTGTGTCTCAATCTTAGCAGCCTCCTCCACCCATTCTCTACCATATCAGTAGTCTTATTAAGATGTTTAAATTGTTGTGTTTATGAATGAATATTGCAAACTTGCATGTACTCTTTCATGAACATTTGTATTTGGAGAAATATGTAAAAAAAAAAAAAGTGTTTTCATTTGAACTTATGTTTTGCTTTTTCAATTTTTGGCAGCTTCAATCATATAAATATGGACATGTAAAAAATAAAATAAACACACTGACGGACACGTGTCTGTCGATATTTTTTAAAGCCAACAGATGGTTACCCGACAGCACGTAGCGATGGACAAACCCGTTGGCAATCAATAACAGAAAAATGTTCGCCGGTCACTTGTAAATGTACATTATACGTCAGCATACTGCCAGTATCTGCAGTCTACAGACGGATAATCATGCGGCGATTGTGGAGTATCTCAAAAAGCTACACGTCGACATTCCCATCGATGTCAATGCTAACGTGCAAAAATATCCGCCGGCATTATGCTACCGAGTAGTAAAATCTCAACGGATCAAGTTCATCAGCAATTCCGTCGATAACTAACAGAGTTATCAACTAATTTGTCTGTCGATATTTTTCTCTTTTTTTAGTGAGAGCTCCACTCTTGAGCTCACATCAGTTATCTCAGCCCAAAAATACTTCAAAATTGTTGACATAAACACAATCTCCAATGTTTAAATATTTTGGTATAAATTTGCGATAAGAAAAAAGAAGATGAAAATAAATCAAATGAGTAAAAAAAATGGTTTTATCAATTATAAACATATTTATTTATACTAATCACTGACTATTGGGCTTATTCGAATCATGACTCGTCAATATATAGAAATCAAATTACTAAATTCGTTGTGTGTTTAACTTAGTTAAAATTAGTTACGTTAACTCAGCTTCATAATTAAATCAAGTTCACATTCAAATTTGTATATCTTTGTAGTTAAAAAAAAAAAAATGTTTTCTTTACATCTTTATATTATAGATGCGTGACCTGGTTGGACAGCAACGTCGGTCATTGGTTGATTGATCTTTCGAACTTCGGCCCATATTTGTCTTTACTTTTAGTACGGCCCATATATAAATATCATGAGCTAATTGCCTTTTAGGTCCACAATCTTTTTTCATATTGACAGGGTATTTTATAAATTGGCAATTGTCTACGTGATTTTTATTGATTGGATAATAAAGGTGATATGATGAAATACAAATAATGAGTTATCACTGAAACATGGGTTTGACAAATTAAAAAATAGCCTTCACATCTTGGAAGCATTTTCATTCAGTCCCAATCAATACATGTTTCACACTCCTGGAAGACCATTACAAATGGGCTTCTGCAGAGCAATTACTATTGCCCATAAGCATTGGTCGAGATCTAGTGGGCCTATGTCCTATTGCCGGCCCCATTTAATAATTAGAATATGCCTCCTTAATTTGCACAGGTAGTCTTAGTAGGGTTTTGTCCATCATATGAGATCTTTGTTATATTTTAGTAGGTCGGCTTGTTACGATCATATTATTTTAGCATATATTCGTACTTTTAAAATTATATTTTGTAAATGAACCGAATATAATGGAGTTTGGCTTTATTCGTTAATTTAAATGTTTGTATATGTTCACGAACGTATTTCTGTTCATGTTTGTTAGCTAGATTGTTGGTTTATGATCGATAATTATTATTTTTCAGATTGTTTTTTCTTATGGTTACCTCTTTGTCTTTAATTAAATTATCATTAATTAATATTTTAATACATAAATCTTAACTTATTATCAATCTTGTTTACGGATATTAAATATCTAACGAAGTTGTTCAAGAGATAATTACAAAAGAGTATTACGTTGTTTGAATCACATTCATTTATTAAACGACCTCCATATTTTAGTTTATTTTATAATTGTTTAACTAAGTAAAAGTACATAAACACATTCTAATTTAACCGAGTTCAATCATAAATTCTTGACCGAATGCTTTTTTCGTTCACACTCTTGATATAAAGAGAATGTAATTTTCCAAAGAAAACACACATGTACATGCACACAAGTAGATCTAGCCAACAACACATCGTTGCATATAAGAACTTCTCGTGTGAATTGATTTTGGGCGGCTGTAATGAATGCCATTCAAAAAAATAAAAAAAAATAAATTAAACAAAACAAATAAATAAAAAGATCTTTTTAGGTTTACGAGGTGTTGGCATTCTCATCTAAAAAGCAAAAGCCTGGTTCTCAATTCTCATTGCTAAAACCAATATTTTACTACCTGTTTTGACTCGACTGTAACTCAAAGTTACAAATTCGGGATTTAAATGACATACTGATTTGTTCTAAAAATTAAAAATCAAATACTTAAATAATAATATTTTTAGGAATAATAATAAATTCGATTAAAATAGGGATCCATCTGCTCTCAACCCAACGAAGAACTTTAAACGGGGATGGAGATGAAGGCTCGTATGAAATTACGGATTTTTGGAAGGGTAGGTATGAGGATAGGAATAATATCGTTTCTGCCAGGTACTCGCGGGTATCCGTACCGTTTAAAACCCACATATATTATTACTTAAATATTTATTTTTATTTATATTGTGAACCATTTTCAAACGTGATAGACTAAATGTTTTCTTGCTATTCGAACTTTCTTCTAATTTTTTTTTTTTATATTTAAGTTACCTAAAAACCAAACTCCGTAATTTTTTTTAAATTTTTTTTTTAAATAATAATACGATCCGGGGTATACGAACGAAGCAAGTAATTAGGTATTGCGGACGAGAGCATGGGCAACTAATATACCCATCGGGGCAGAGGCGGGGATACCCGCTTAGTTTGAAGCGGTGGCGGGACGAGGATGGGAATAACTTTTTCAAGTAGGGATGGGGGCGAGGGTGGGCGTACCCGCCCCCACCCGTTCCTATTGTCATCCTCTATATATCTTTCAACCTCTAAATATCTTTCAATTACATAATTCAATATTACTAAATAAATATAATAATATTTTATCATCCACTTTTCAAATATAATTTAGCATCTACAGTAAAAGTAAAGAATTTTGAATCAAACAATAATATTTACTATTCACATAATTGTCAATACTCTAAGATTCAGAATAGAAGAATTCAAAATTTCAACTAATACTATTTCAAACATGCCCTTGAATTGCTCCACATGGAAAGTCACATGGAGGGATAACTCTCACACAGTATATGTCCAAACGTGTTAACGAGTGATGATTTATTGCATGCAATCGAAATAATGGGAGCCACAAAAAAGATGACAAAATTATATTACTAATAAATTGACCAAGACGCACATACACAATAAATAATTGGCAAAAACTCTGTTGTGACGTCAACACGAATATTTTAGCATGTGACGGAGTCCAAACCCGCCCCAAACCCGTACACATTCCAACAAATCGGACTCATATAAAAGGTCAGTTTACCATAAAATCTCACTTATTCTCCTCGCATAACGCTCCTTACTCGTCCCTTATCTCCATTTTTTCTCATTTTTCGGTAAGTAAAAAATTGCGATCGAACTTTCACAAGACCACCGCCCGCCGCCGTCTAGACACCGGCGACCCTCTTAGTATCTCTTTCCTTCTCATTATAGTCCTATGTTCATATTTTCCATCAACTTGCTGGAGCAGGGTACATTTCTTATAAGCCCTACTCGATTGAGTTTATTTTACTATGTATTATTGTAACCATTTTCTATGTTCAAAATTCCGATTTTGTTTTGATTATCAATTTTATTATTATGTTGATTGATTTTAGAATGTAGGGAATATTGAACAATTGATTTTTAGGGTTTCCAACTGCTGCAAATTTGTATGTCTGATAAATTTATATTATTACTCATTTTCTTTTTAAATTCGGTCGTCTCTTTTGATCTAGTTGGAGTTTGTTTCAAATAATGCCTTGGTTTTAATAGGCGAACCAATTTGAGATTGTTTTATTGATACGAATCGTAGATCGGTTGAATAAGTGGACTTAGATAGCCTTTAGTCAGTAAATCTTTGAAATTTGAAGCCTTGAATTGGTTTCAGTTGGTAATTGTTAGAGAATATAATTTCAGTAGTTAGTTTCTTATGATTGGGGTTGGTTTGCTATTGATTTCTCTACAAAAGGTTTAAAGCTCATTTATTTATTTATGGAACTTAGATAGTCATGAAACTTACTTGATCCGTATTTGTAGATGCCTCCTTTTAAGCCAACAAAAAAGAAGAAAAAGAAGAAGCAAATGCCTCGAGATCTCGTCTGATTTTAGTAAAATAATTTTTGAGAAGTGCTTGACATTTGATCCAGGAGAAAGATAGGCAACTGGAAAACTATTGGAAGATTGTTTTTTTGACGATTCTTTATTTCGGGATGTGAAGCGAATCACTAATAATACGTGTTTACCGCCGTGTGTTCTTGATCAAATCATTTGGAGCTTTGATGAAGAATGTTTAGAAGTTATATGCAAGATGGATATTGAAGAACTTTTGGATGGGCCTATGTGGAGGATGAAAATCTTGTGCGTGAATACAATGAAGGGATGATTGGTGATGAGGAGAGAGATGAAAATAGTTAGAGACAAAAAAAAATGTGAATATTAGTATTAACAGTGGGGGTTACTCTTAAAAATATAATCTTGTGCTTGTATGAAGTATAATTCACACAGAGATACATTGAGTTGGTATTAGACTATTGTATAGTTTAGTTACTTAATTTTTATTTTGTTCTCTTAGATTCAACAAATTAAATATAAACATGAACATAAAATGGTCATTCTGTAATGCATTGTCTTTGAAATTTGTTGTGTTGATTATATGTAACCTAGCTGCAACCACGGGTATTCTGTGTGATGATTTTATTATTTCAAATGAATAGTAACACTATTAAGAGCAAACGTGACACTATTAATCAAACATTTAGTTTAAAATATATTATAAAATATAACGATGTCACTTTTGCCCCAAAACGTCACTTATTGACTAAAAATTGACACTTTTGCAATAACAAATGCCACATTTAAATATTTATTATAATCAAGAATTTAACTTTAAGATATATTGGTGTCACCTTTTCAATTAATATTGTCAGTTTTTCATTAAAAATATCAATTTCGCACTAGACACTTTCACTTTTGCACAAGGATTTGTCATTTTGACATATTACGTGTATCCAACTTATATGATAATAATGTCACGTTTTACCTTATTATTATCACCACTTTTGGCTCCAAAAATATTTGGAATTAAAATGTCACTTTCATACTATATTATAATTAGACAATTAACTTGAAAGATAATTGTGTTACTTTTTTCATTGATTCATTTTAGAACTAAAAGTGTCGCTTTGGTACTGAGAAATGTCACTTTTACATATTATATTATAATCAAATATATAACTTAAAATATAATTTTCAATTAATACTATCACTTTTCCACTAAAAAGTGTCACTTGTTCACTAAAAAATGTCACTTATATATATATTCTAAATCTTAAACATAGTTTCTGTAATTATCCAAATAAAAATCATTGGCCTTTGCCATCTCTGATGTCACAACTCCAAGGAACATAAGTGTTAACTTCTCAAACATACAATACAAAGAAAGACAACTTATTATAAACAACTCAAATAAAAGGGTCATTGTTTGACTAATTAAAAGACTTTTATGGCATGTCATTCAAGTTTAACTACTCAGTCACATATACAATGAAATTAATTTGTTTCAATGTGTACTAAGTGAACCCTTGTGCATTCACCACGAAGTTCCTCTTTCCGAGTCAACACAAGTTTCCTTTTATCTGCCATGCCCAACACTAGACGACTTGTCCTCTTTTAGTCCTTTACTGATCACTACCTCCGCGATATTCACTATCTTTGTGTCCTTGGAAATAGATCTCGATATTTTCTCAATATGTTCACTCATCGTCGCTCAAATTATTTAGCACCCTTCATGTCACCATAAAAGTAGAGTGCCAATGCCTATACCATGAACAAACAAATTAAACAAGAAACTTATATGTTTAAAAAAAATTGGATCTCTTATTTCCATATAATTAAAAGAAGAGTGTCAATCTTAGTGACACTTTTGTAAAGAAAAGTACTAGTTTTTATTGAATAACTGATACTTTCTACCAGTAATATAAAATAATTTTGCAAAAATAATTCACATGACAAGTTTTACAATGTAATAGTAATTATCTATATAAGTGACACTTTTGTTACTAAAAGTAACACTTTTTACAGCGAAAGTGACACTTTCTACCAATAATATACAATACATATGCATAAATAATACATGTGACATTTTCTAGAAAATAATAGCAATTAACCATATAAGTGACACATTTATAAGGAGAAGTAACATTTTTACAGAAAAATTAACACTTTCTCTAATAACCTACATTTTGATTTATGATTAGACCGAGGAAAATGGTTTTTAAAAGTGAACACTATGGACAATGTTAATATGAAAAAGTACCAACTGTTATTCCTTCCTGGGATCACATGTTAAAACCAACTTCCCAGCGGTAAAAACGCTTAAACCACAAAATAATTAAAACTAAAGCAGTAATATCAGAGATTTACATTGACAAATTTGCAGTGTTTTTAACATGGATGCTGACATGATATTCATGTATATGATAAACAACAATCTCATCAAATGCACACTGCATTCCAATCTATTTTCTATTGAATATAATGATACTACTCTAAAAATACATATACTAGTTCCAGCTTATTAAAATCAATCTCTACTATCCAAAAATGATTAAAAAGAATGAAAAATAAAAATATTTCATTACCTTCTTTGATTATTTCAATACCATCTCTATCATTAGAAACAACAACTGGTAAATCCAAGTTTCCAGCTACATCAAAAAATTCTTATAAAAAATTACACGATACTCATAAAAAGAAGTTATAGAAAAACTATAAATTGCTCATAAATCATGACTTTCACAGTGCAAACTATCACTGTCTTAGTATAAAAATGATATATTTACTCTTCTCCATTAATAAATTTCTTTGAATTTCCTGCTCGAGTACATGTGAAAATATTGGGATTTGGGAGTGAAATGAGAAAGGGGGTGGGGGTATGAACGAGATTGGGTTTTTCTAGCGGATGAAGGTTGGGGGCGGTAGAAGAGCGCTGAGATTTGCGAGGTGGAGATGGAATTGCGATTTGTGCGGCATTTTGGCGGGTCTTCAAGTTTTAGGGTTGAGATTTTGAGCGTGGAGAGAGAAGGGGAAGAAAATAGTGATTTGGCTGGGACTTTTTCACCTCTTATATGAGATTAAATTTGATGAATCGGATACGGGTTTGGGATGGATATGTGCTCCGTCATATGAAAAAGAATTCGTATGGCTGTCACACATGAGACTTACTCATTTTTCTTTCCTCCTCTTTATATTGTAATTTTCTAGAGAAAAACATGTAGTGCTACTTTTCCTATCAGGGTTTTGTCCATCGTATAAGATCTTTGTCATATAACATCTACGTTGTATGATCGTCAGTTTGTGTCGTTATATTTTAAGTAATTGTTTATATTATATATGATGAGAAGTTATACTTTCTAAGTAAATCAAAAAAAGTTAAGTTTGGCTTTATTCGTTAATTTTTTGATTAGCTTGCCTCAAACTTGTTAAGAATTTAGATATTTAAATATGTGTTCGTGTTTTCTATTGGTCTTATTTTCTCTCTAATTAAATTAATATTATTATTGACGTATTTTTAAGAAAAAATTAAAATAATACAAAAAACCTTATTATCATATTAGATGATATTTTTATACATAACTCTTATCTTATTAATTGAACTATAATGAAGTTATTATCAAATTTGTTCATGGATGTTGACTAACGATTTTATTCATGAGCTCTTAATAAACGAGCATTAAGTTTATTGAACTAGGTTATTAAACGATCTCTTAATATGAACGTGCCCTAACCGAATTTGATCATGAGTTTTTTGACCGAGTGTTCCGTTCATTTATACCTACAACCTCGTTTGCTAAGCCTGATCAAATAACACACGATACCCCCCCACCCCCCCACCCACCCCTCAAATAGATAAAATACACTATTTTGATTAAACTTCATGCATCGTTTGGCGTTTATGGTTGGTTCATAGATCATACTCCTGACACTCATTTAGCAATAAAGATCGTTCTAGACTAAATTCCCTATTCTACAAAATACTCTTTAATATGTTTTGTAAACACTAACCCTATTACTAAAAAAGGAATAGTTCCTGCTCTCGAGCTTCAAGCACAGTGTGTTATTGGAAATCTTTGCCGCCATGAAGCTTCAAAGACATTGTAGCTCTCGTTACAAGATGACAAGTCTGACTCAAGTTTTTGTTTAGGCCTTGTCATCGGTATATTTCTTATCTCTTGAAAAATAAAACGTGATTTCCCCAATTTATGATTGTTAGGGTTTCCCCATCTACAACCAGAACTGAATTTTTTTGGATCCCTCACATAATTTTATAATTCCCGTTTGTTTAGGAGATCTTATATTAGTGTTGTTCCATCTACTCGTTTTTAAAGAACGATGTATATAACAAATATTTCATTTAAATGTCTGTATATAATAACCTATTCAAACATATTTATATACAATTTTGTGTGATACTGGGCTTTTGCAAATGGACAACAATGCACGCACCATGAGAAACAAGTCATGGTCGTACTTTAAAGATTAGTGTGAAATATTTGAAAAAGATCATGCTACAGGACAAAATATTTAAGGATTTGTCAAAACTGTTCAAGAGATACTTGCAGAGGCACCACAAAATGATGATGTGAATGATGCGCCACCACTTACCCATAACCGAATGCACAACAAAATGGTAATAACGATATTGCATCAAATTGTGTAGGTAAGAGTAGTATAAGCGGATAATCTAAAAGTTCGAAGAAACAATATAATACAAATATATTGGATGAACGTTTCATACACCCATTCATCCAAATGGTAGTGAACACCCATATAAGGTGCCAAGAATCTTGGTCCATTAGTGTTACCGCAATCACATAAATAATGACTTGAAATCAATTTTCATTGGCACCTTAATTAAGTCTAAAGTTTGAAGATCATGCCTTTTTAACATATATTTTAGTAAGTTAAGTTAATTTTCGCTAATGCCACACCGTTGGGGGTGCGTAGTCTAGCGGGTCTACCAACTGCATCCCTAAGTACACGAGAATCTGCTGCAAGTCCCTCCCACCCACTCGATATGTAAGAAAATTTCATATTAGGATCGCAAGCACCTAGAACATTACCAGTCACCTCTCCTTTTCTGTTTCTATATTGAGGTTATCACGTAGCGGCACCAGCACTTTAACAAAAGTACCATCTAAGACACCTACACAACCCTGTGATAATTGAGACAGTTAACTATCAAGTTTTTAAAAAAAATGGAGAATTTCTTTAAGTCAAATGTGTCATAAAAAATTTGTTGATACCTTAAACCATTTCCATCTGTCATTCGTGCAATCATCTTCTATTGGGGTCGCATTGACAAGAATTATTGTGTGTAATTTTAGAAGCGCATTGAGAACATGATTGAAATATATGCTTATAGTGTACCGGAGCGTAGGAAAGCAAATTAACTGTGCAACTATTCTTATGGTGTGCTAGAATACTTAAGAAAATGGCTACTTGTTCGTTCACTTGAACATTTATTGTTGGCGATAAACCACCTACGTGCTCCACAAGGAAACACAAATGCTGAGAGGCATTTCTATCCATTTGTAGGTTATTAATACAGTGAATGTCACTTAAATCAATTAGCCCAAGGCATGTGTCCAATTTGATCCGGTAATCGATTAATGACCCTACAACGCATTTGAGTTATATCTACACGTCGATGTATGTGACGCCTCCTACGTAGTCGTAAGTACATATACACGAAAATGAAGAAATTCGTGAATATATTTATGACCTCTTCGACCACCACCATAACGCCTTCTTCATTTATATCCATCTATAAGATTTGAACCTAGGTCTCAGATAATACATCAATAAAGAACTCATAAAATTAAAAACTCTTTGAATACTAATAAAAGAGTTAACCACATACACCCAAAAAAATAAGATTTTATAAAACAAATTGTCCGACAATTCATGATCCATATATATATATATATATATATATATATATATATATATATATATATATATTTGGTAAATTAAACCTAGATTCTCACGCTCAGACGGTCACAACAAAGTCTCTGTGCAACTTTCATTTTTTTTTTCTAGCAAAACACTCCCACATCTAAACCCACTCACGAACCTTAAATTTAACTAACACTACTTAAAATTCCATATTAAGTTCCCAAAGTCAAACTCTATGTTCCCAAGTAAAAAATTCGAATATTAATTTTGATTATGGGATGCAATATATTGATCAACAATACTATTTGAATGAATAACAAGCACAATTATAAAACCTTGTTTCACATGTTTCTTGGGGATTAATATCAAGAAATATAATAAAATTATATAATTTTATCATTTCGATTTCCTTTCTCACATAAAAGGCTATAACTTATTTATGATGTCATTGGTGCGTTCAAACCCCCATTCTTAAGGCATGAGAGTCTAAACCACATGCTTGCTAACAAATAGCTTACATGAATATGTCACTCGCAATATAATCAAAACACACTAAGTATTAGTATGTATCACATACAATACAGAGAACATTAAAAAAAAACTAACATTATTTCTATTTTTATTGTTTGACACGCTCAATAACTTTCATTTAACAAAGCTCAAATACATTATTATACATAATTATTATACAAAGAAAATAAGTGCACTGGAATGTGTAAAATTTATCAAATATTGACTCGTTTCATAATTGGAAACTTCGTTTAGGGTTCCAAAGAATTATGGGCTATGTTTCAAATATTTTGCACAACAAATTTACTAGCGTAATAAACCAAAAAACGTACCTGATTACGGATGCACTTTCTTAACTTGAAAAGGGCTATCGATAGAAAAACGCACAACGCCGCCTCAAATTAGGGTTGTCTTCGATGGAGATGAAGGTGTGTTATAATGCGTTGCCTTTTAATATGTGATGTAGATGTAAATATACTCATCATCAAGGGCATATGGGTAATGTTACCTGTATTTCGAGAGGTAATCATGTAACTTCATGAGAGCAGATTGAGGTCGAATAAATGTGAGATTATTAGTCGGAGGTGGGGGGAGAGATTACGAAATGAGAACTTAGTAAATTTTCACTATTGCTGACTGAATAAATAAGAGATATTTTGTATCTGAAATGTCAAACGCTAAATTGGGCCAGATTAAAAACTCCGATCTTTGACAATATGTGCTGTCAAATGAGCCCTATGGCGGCAACAGCTGACACGACACGATAGAAAGATACGATAAGAATACGATTACAAAAATAAAAATACGATAGAATATGATACGACACAAAATGATACAAAATACGACATAAAAAATATAAAATTTTAAATTAAATTAAATTTACACTTATTATTACATTTATAATCAAATAAAATAAAAAAAAAATACAATAGTTCAACATAAACACGGCACAATAATCCCTCAGCACTCCCTATTTACAAAGGAAATGAGTATTGCTCCAAAAAACACACACGTGCACGCACAAGTAGGTCAATCTAAAACTTATCATGTGAACTGATTTCGGCGGCTATAATTAAACGTTATTAAAAGAAAACAAATTAAACAAATCAAATAAATAGTAGATCTTTTTAGGTTTACGAGGTGGTGGCATTCTTATCTAAAAAGCAAAAGCCTGGTTCTCAATTCTCATTGCTAAAACCAATATTTTAAAGTGCTTTCACATGGAGGCATAACTCTGACACAGTATAGTGTACCCAAGCGTGTTTATCGAGTGAGGATATTACATGCACTCGAAATAAAATAATGGGAGCCACAAAAAAATAACAAAATTATACAGTATTACTCATAAATTGATCAAAGACACACACTCACAATAAATAATTGTGGGATGAAACCAAACATTTATCTGTCGGGAGCAAAACGTCCAAATTTGTCAACGTATGCTAGTCAGTTCATTATTTTTTTTTTCACTCTTTATAATGTAATTTTGTGGGATAAATAATCAGGAATGCATATTCGAACCCAAACTAATAACCTTTTATCAGGAGTTTTAACCAACTTCGTTGTCGGTCCAATTATCGAGTTATTTATTACTAGATCTTGCTCAAATCCATATGTATTATTATTGTTGTTGTTATTATTATTATTCAATTATAACATAAATTATTACACTAATAGATTGAGCCTTAAGTTATGCAATAGTGGACCATGGTTTGTTTTTTCCCCACTAAAAATAGGCAATCATGTCACAAACACATATATAGCAAATGTTACATGGACCCACAATCCATGTGTAATAATAAAGATAAGAATGCAATTTTGCCTCTATATATATATGAGCCTTGAACCTCTAATTTCATCACCCACACTTTCATACTAAGATAAAAAAAACATGGCAAAAATAATTACTCCTCTTATTTTGTCACTAATGTTCATCTCCGTAGTATATGCCTCCGCCGCCGCCGCCGCCGATCCCGCCACTAGTTTCATTAGAGCTTCATGTCGGACCACCAGATACCCCGCCGTTTGCGTTCACTCACTAACACCCTACGCATCGACCGTTCACAAAAGCCCAAGACAATTAGCCATGATGGCGCTATCAGTTAGTGTCAAAAGGGCCCAATCCGCCAAAATATTTGTGGCCAAGCTCGCTAAGCTTCGTGGGCTGAGGCCCAAAGAGTCCGCGGCCATCAAGGACTGCTTGGAGGAGGTGAGCGAGAGCGTGGACCGGCTCAGCAAGTCCGTCTCGGAGCTCAAGAAGTCGGGCCGGGCCGGGAGCCCGGAGTTCACGTGGCACATGAGCAACTTGCAGACGTGGGTCAGCGGCGCGTTGACCGACGAGGGCACCTGCTCGGACGGGTTTTCGGGCCGGGCCCTGAATGGTAGGATCAAGTCGTCGATCAGGGCCCGGATGACTAATGTGGCTCAGGTGACTAGCAATGCGTTGGCACTTTGCAACGAGTTAGTTGGAAATTAAGTATGGTGCTTTTTCGTAACGTGTGTGTTTAATTAAAGTTTACAAGTCTTAGGTTGAGTGAGTGTTTTTGGTGTGTGATTTGTGGTGTTACCCAGATTTTGTAATATAAGATATGGCAATACATAATAATATTGTGGTCTCCCTCTCTCTATAATTTGAAGGTGATTTGAATTTGGAGATGATTTGATGTGGTCTATAATCACGCATTAGTATATTGGAAAAATTTGTTAAAATATCACAATATATAATAATAATAGCATTATTACAAAATATTTTTAAGTATCACAATTATAAAAATGTATGAAATTATGTTCAAAATTTGTTAAAACATTACAAATAAAATGATCATAAATATTTGATCTTGAACACAATCATCTCTAATACTCCTTTCAGTTCATATTAAATGTTATTTTAAATACTTAATTTTATTATAATTGTAATTTTTACCGCTTTATTTTAATTTTATATTCGATATAAATAAATTTATAGTAGTAAAATAATTAGAAAGAATGAAAGAGAAAAATTAATTAGAAATATTATCAACTCAATATTTATATTTATTAATCGTGAACAAAAACTTTAGGAACAATTAAAATAAAAGAAGGAGTAACAATTATTGTTGTCAACCATTGCATCAAATGACATCTTTTAGAGTTAATTTCAAACTAAGCCTGAAGTGTAATTAAATTTCAAAATAGGCTAGTTATTTCTTAAAGTTTATAAATTTCAAAAAAGGCCATTTGATTTTATGGACCCTCACGCGTGATTGACGGCCGAGAAATGGCTCTTTGAGCATATGTTTTGTTAATTTATATAGGCTTTTAAAAAAATAGCAATAATATTCTTTATGCCTTTTTGATAGATTTTGTTGTCCATATCTTGCTATACTTGACTGATCTGTAACATTCTTTGTTCACATGGGGTAGCGATCCTGTTTCTGTCATAAAAATAAATAAATAAATTAATTAGTAGTACTATATTTAGAGAAATAATATTGTTAGGGTTTGGATAATGAAAAAGATAAAAAAAAGTCACTAATTTAATTATCTAATTTAATGCGATGATATTCACAGACATATTCTAAATAATGGGCCAACGGCCGACATGGATGACCACCACCACCGCCGGTACTGTACCTAATTCTTTTTGGGATTCTCCGACATGTTTCAAGTATGCGTTCACATGCGATCAATAAACTAACCAAGAAAAACAAACAAAAAAAACTCATTTCTATTTTAAAAAATAGGCTTGACGAATTTTTAGATGTTCCAAAATAATCGATTGAGCCGTACATACACGTTAGAAAGATTGTGAAGAAATTGTTTAGCTAACCACGATTTTATTTGTACGTTTGGACAAGGATGAATATGTATACGTTTTGGTAAAAGAAACAAAAAAACTAATTGACTCATTTTAGAAAACAACAATTTATTGATTATGAATGCAAAAAAAATCATGTTTTTAAAATAAATCACATCATGTTCAAGGTTTAGCATAATATACGACTCTTAATTTGACATGTTAAACTGGTTTCGATTTATCGAAAAATTGTCGATTTTAATTTAATGCCACGTTTCGATTAATTGTTGACCATCAGTTTCGGTTAGAACTGGAATCGAAAATTATTTTTGGTGGTTCAGTTTCGCTTCGAAATATTTACGAACCGAAACTGTCGGTTTAACCAAGAAAATAAAATAAAAATGGCGGTTTAAAATTGACAGTTAAACGATGGTTAAACCAGCCGGTTCAAGGCCATTTGAAATCAACGACTCAAATGATAGAGAAAATAGCATTGGGAAAAAGAATGGCGATTTTCAACGACAGTTTTTTCAGTTTTTTTATAACTATTTATACATCTATAAATATCCACTCTCCAACACCAATCCTCACATCATATTTTCAAGTTTGAAATTGTTAATTTGTGGAAAAAATACTATCAATAATCAATCTCCTTATTCTTGTTTTTATAATCTTTATTTTAATATTATTATGAAAAACTCTTATCATGAGATTAATATTAATACTAATCGATGATATCATCGAGGTCGAGGTCCTCGAAGAAATCCTTCGGCTATTTCCGATGACTTTATGCCTCAAAGAAATTAGTGAATTATATTGTCAAATCAATTTCGATGAGGATTTACTCACCTCCGACGAACTCGAACTGCTGGCCAATGTCAATCTTGATGAAAATGAGGAAGAATTGAGTGTTAATCGTGATATGTCGCCACCGCCTCCAAGAAAATCGAAGTCGAAGGTGAAGGAGCAGAGTGAATGCCAATCCCTCATCTTCAGATTTTATTTCACAAAAACGCCAATCGATAGAGCAAGTCGGGCACAATGCAATTATTGCAAGAAGCACTACGCCTTCGGTGGTAATAATATCGGTTGTAGGACGATAATAGCACGCATGGAGAAGAAGCATACCGACAAATACATTTGATAGCTTTCAAATACAAATAAGCTTCTCGTGTTCATCTACCGTCGGGGCTGGCGGTCAAGGTACGAGTTCCAATTTATTTCAATATAGAGAAAGTGGTCATTGAAAGTTTCTTGCAAGATTTGTTGCCGCTATGAGTCTTTCTTTTAATCATGTGCATAGTAGTCATTGTAAGAATTATACTAGAGTTGCATTCAATGTATGTAGCACTATGACTTCATGTAATAACATTACTCGTGATCTTGATAACATGGTTGGTGAATATAAATTGAATTTGACATCCTTATTTGATAGTTTGCTACATAGCACTACAAAAAAGTCCGGCTATGTTGACGGCCATATCCGTCAGTATATTAAATACTGACGGTCTCCTGACGGATATTAGCCGTCAGCATGTTCGTGGTCAGAATTATAGTATCCTGACGAAAACGTTCACCCATCAGGATTCGTGACAGCTTTCGTGACGGCCAAAGCCGTTAGGAAATGGCCGTCAGTACTCCTAAAGGATTTCAACAGTCAGGAATATTTGATGCCTTCCTGATGGATTAGCCCGTCAGTATTACTGGCAGTTAGAAGTCCGTTAGCAATACTGACGATCAGAATACCCGTGTCTTTTCCGTCAGCAATGCTGACGGTATAGACATCAGGAAGGCATAAAATATCCTGACGGTTTTACCCGTCAGGAGGCCGTCAGTATGAAAATTAAACTATTATAAACTCTTGTAATATATTAATTAATAATTAAATTAAAAAAACACTTAAATTAAAAACAATAAACATATAAAATTTTAGATAATCCAAAATAAATTATCCAATAATTAAGAATCAAAACAAATTATCCAATATTCCAAAATCAAAACAAATTATTCAAATATTTCAAAGTATAAACAAATTCAGAATTATACATCCATCTAATCATTATCACTATCGGGTGTCGGATCAGTAGGAGGCTGACGAGACATGGCCTGATGAGACATGGACAGGGCAACAACGTCCTCGATCTGTTGCCTGAGCGCCAACTGGGAACGCGTCTGCTCATCGCGTATCCACTGAATCTCCTAGTTGGCTAACTCAAGCTGCGTCTGCTGGGACCTCTGTTCTCAAAATCGCTCTAGGCGCCCGCCTAGGCGCTAGGTGTCACCAATTCGCCTACAATTTTCAAAAATTGGCCAAAGAAATCGTCGGGCGCCCCAAGCGGCAGGCCAATTTTTTTTTAATTTTTATGGCCTGAAACGACGTCATTTTTGAGCCTATTTTTTATTATTTTGATTTTTTAATATATGCTATGGTATTTTTATTTGACTAATGGACTTATGAATCTATGTTGTTTTGAACTTTGAATCTAACAATAGCTTTAAACTTGTGAATTGTAACTTGTGATTATTACTTTAAGTTTTGAATTGTCATAGACTTTATTATGTAGCAGGTAGTATGTTGAACTATTAAATGGTTGGATGTAATATTGTAAATCAGGGTATTTATTCTCAAATTCTAGGCCCCGCCTAGGCGTCCTAGGTGCTAGGCGCTGGCCTGACGCCTAGAAACCGCTTAGTGATTTTTAGAACACTGGCTGGGACTGGAGCTGCGTCCGAAGCTGACGAACATTGGCGGTCGGGGTGGAAGAAGTACTGACCTTCTGAGCCTTCCCAAAGCATTCAAGGCTATAGCGTCGACCCTTCTTATTCCCGACAACCTCTATATAGACCTCGTCCGGGTATATCTGAGTGTCACTATCATCAGACGACGCAACACGCCTCTGCTCCAAAGTCCTCCTGATATATAAATTTTCAGCTACTTTTAATAAACAACATTTAACGGATTTTAAACTAAATAACTCAGATATATAATATATAAACTTACAGCTATCTTCTGAGCTTTGGGATCCGTAAATGTATCGTCGTGATTCCGATGATACTTCAGAAGAAGGTCGTAGTTACTGGGCTGCGTACCCGTCCGAGCAGCCTGTATATAAATATACATTTACAATAATATAATGAATTAATTAAAATATAAAATTATACATGTTCAATAATATAGATAATTACTTAAAATGTAAAATTATTATCAACTTATAATTTCGGCGGCTTATCGATTTGTCGGCATAGACCCGCCTCGGTGCTTTGCTATACCAGTTTGAGGGCCTCCGGGCTCGCTCAGTCTATTGCGCCTGGCATTCTCAGACTTCTCTACCTCCTCAGGCTTCTGAAATTCCACCAGCCATCTATTCTAGTTCGTCTCGCCTACGCAGGAAGGTATCGTCCCATCTAATTGACACGCCTTCTTCCACTCGTATATATGACTCTTATAAGAATCCCTCATGGCTATATAGAATGCCCTCCTAATGGTTTTCTCATCGTATATACCTCTGTCCCACCGCACCAATCCCTACAAAATAAATACAATTAAATAAAATAATTAATCAATTTACTTAACACAAAATAAATAAATAAACAAAATTACCCAAAATGAGGCCACCACGTCTGACGATGGCTATCCTGGATGTGCTCAAATTTCCACCCTGCTGGGTGGATACGAGACTCGTGTATAGTCCTCAAATAAGTCGGCAATTCCTTCGACGGACTTCGTAACTTAAAAATTAATGAATTTATTTAAATATATGTAAAATAATTAAATTATATATTGCACACATAACAAAATTGATTAAAATGTTACTTACCTATTTCCGAGCACGAAGACCTCGATCCATGTATTCATGACCTCTGTACAGGGCATGCTCTGGTCCCCCGCCTCATCATACGGGGTAGGTGGAACAGTATCATCCAAGTCGACGGCATCATCGTCATCCTCATGGGGAGCCGAGGACGATGAGCCGAGAGAAATCCGACGACTATGCACACTCCTGCCAGGCATCTAACATACAACACAATTTTATTAATAAACAAAATTAATTATATATATATATATAGGGTTGGGTTCCGTTGAGAATGGGTCCGTGGGTGAGAAATTAGAATAAATTTTAGCCACTATATCTAATCTAATCTAATGGATTAGGTTTAATCAAACAAAATTAAAACCTAAAGAATCCTCCATCTTCGTAAACATCTCATAAATCTCTTTCTCCGTCTTGCTGTCAACTCTCCGCCTCTCCCCTTACATGGCCGCATCTATAATTCCCAAACTGTCACCAGTCAAAATCCTCCCATCCATAACCTTCGAATAAATCAAATTGCTGTCGTAGAAAATATCAACGACGAAGATCAATGCGTATCTGGATAACTCGTTTCGCGCGCCGCCGTCGACTGGCGGCAGCGGGCGGCGGGGAAAGAGTCGGAGTAGAACGATCGGTGGCCGGAGGGGAAGGCGGAGATGGCGGCGCGGACKGCGGGGTGGGTGGTGAAGGGCCACGTGGAGTTGCAGATTTCCTTCCATAAGTAACCGTGGGTGCAGAGAGAGAGCCCATGGTACCCTCTTCTGATTTGTCGATGTCAGATTGTGTTCCGTCAATGCCCCCATGTTCTTCATTGATGCCCTGTTGTGTTCACATAAAATTGCACATTAGTTCATACTCAAGTGCACATTAATTCATAATTACATGCACAAAATAACCACTATATTCAACAGTTCTATGCTTGTTATTGTTTAATACGATTTTAGTTGATGTAGGTGTGATGTGGTTTGTGCATAATAATGTATTAACTTATACACAATATATAGTGCTTTAAATTGTGTACATGTTAAAATAGTTTTCCTGTCACGTTATCTGTGATGTGTTTGTGCACACGTAAGTGTCAGTTTGTGCATAATAATGTCTTCGATTATGCACGGTCGTGCAGTAGCAAATGGTGTTTGCACGTATTATAATTAAAAAAATTTGCGCGTGTTGTTGTCTGATTCAAGTGTGATGTGTTTGTGCACACGTAAGTTTCAGTTTGTGCACAATAATGTCTTCGATTGTGCACGGTCGTGCAGTAGCAAATGATGTTTGCACGTGTTATGATTAGAAAATTTTGCGCATGTTGTCGTCTGATACAAGTGTGATGTGTTGTGCACACGTAAGTGTCAGTTTGTGCACAATAATATCTTCGATTGTGCACGGTCGTACAGTAGCAAATTATGTTTGCACGTCTTATGATTAAAAAATTATGCGCATGTTGTCATCTGATGTGATTGTCGTTTGATGCAAGTGTGATGTGTTTGTGCACAAGTAAGTCTCAGTTTGTACACATTAATGTCTTCACTTTTGCACGGTCGTGCATTAGCAAGTGGTATTTTACACGTGTTATGATTAAAAAATTTTGCGCGTGTTGTCATCTGATGCAAGTGTAATGTGTTTGTGCACATTAATGTGTTCGCTTGTGCACGATCGTGTAGTAGAAAAATGGTATTTGCACGTGTTAGTAAGTTATAAATAGTTTTTCTGTCGCGTTATCTGTAGCGTGTACTATTTTGTTCACTGATTCAATGCGAGATTTTGCATGTGATGTTGAATGTTCTTCCCAATTGGGCAACAGAGAAAGCAATTGACAGATTTCAAGACCAACCCTTAATATTATTTTTGTATTTTTAATTTTCTTAATTTTGCATACTGGTTTGTGCACGAGTAAAGTATAGTTTTGTGCACAACCATGCAATAAGATCTGCACAATAGTTTAAATAATTGTGCACGGTAGCATTTCATAAATTCATATTTAAGTTGTTGGTCTATTGGGTTTTAAGTACTAAATGTGAGACTGAACTATGATTTGTCCGTATTTCACAATTAAGAACTTTGGCCATTTCCTTTTTCTTTTCATCATGTTTTGGTTTATTATTGATATACCATATACCTTAGTTTATTAAAGTATAATCTTGGAGATTGTAGCACAACCAGAAAATGGATCGACAAGATGGTTTGGTTTGACATATAATATAACTATTTTATTGATTGTGAGTAATGGAGCAAGTGTGGTTTTGTACTTCTGCGTTAGCCCATTTATGTGCACAAGTAAGTTTCAATATGTGCACAATTATGCAATAAATTGTGCACACAAAATTAAAATAAAAAAAATAAAGTAGAATATTTTCTATTGTTTCTTATTTAATCACGCGTTATAAAAAAATATAACTTATTTAAAGCAGAATTTGAATACATATATTGAACGATGGATCTTCCTTTTGGCCGATGAATATTTACATAAATTACATGCACACAACTTTTTATATCTTGAAATAAATTTATTTCCACAAGAGAGGTCACTTTTTGTGACATTGTTGCTTCAATTGATCTCTCTCTCTCTCTCTCTCTCTCTCTCTCTCTATATATATATATATATATATATATATATAATATATATATATATATATATATACACACATATATATAACCATACCAATATTTGAATTTAAATTTAAACTCCAAGACCATATTAATTTTAGAATTTTATTTATTATTTGAGGTCAATTTAATAAATAAACTTTAATTGAACCTCAAAAATAAATCCCAAAATTTAGTAACATGCAAATAGGCCCAAAACTTTAAAAATCAAGAAAGCTTAATAATTCTGAAGGTTTTAGGATCTTTTTTGAAATTTATAAAAATCTTTTGTATAGCCTAACAACTCTTAACAATTTTTTGAAAGTTTTACGGTTCTTTTTGCAATTTCCGAAAAATTTAATAATTTATAGAAATGCCATTTGGGCTTAAAATAGTTTTTAGAAAGTTTCTTGGGGTCAGAACGTGATTTTAGAAAGATCATGGGCAGACTCGCAGTTTTTTGAAAAATTCAGGGCAATTCTGTGATTTTATAAGTTTCAAAAATTATAATCAAGCCCAAAACTATATCAAAATTTCACACAGGCCCTAAATCGAATTGAGGGCTTGCGTTTCAGGCCTGGTCGACCACCACAGCCGGCGTCAAACTTTGCCCCGCGAAGAGACGAAGCCGGTGGCAGCGGAGGCCTGCCGGAAAAGCTCCCTGAGCTGCCAGAATCTGGGCCCGAAATGCGAACGGCCAAACGGCCGTCACTCCTGTCGCCATCCATCGCAGCCACGCCGCCGTCTGGAGGTAGTCACCGCTTGCCCAGCAGTTAGTCGCTCCAAGGCCGTGGCCCAACAGCAAGATCCGGCGGTGTAGCGGCTTCTCGCAGGTAAGTTTGCCCGATTCTATTTTTCATATTCCAGTTTTTGATTTTTTTTAATTGAAAAAGTCAACTGCTGATTATGATTAAAATGATTGGTCGGAATTCATTCTCATTTCTCACCTACGTATCCATTCTCACATGATCCTATACCTATATATGTGTGTGTGTGTGTGTGTGTGTGTGTGTGTGTGTGTGTGTGTGTGTGTGTGTGTATATATATATGTGTGTGTGTGTGTGTGTGTGATTGTTCAGATTATCATTAACACTCATAAACTCTTCGAACCTCAACCCTAACTTTCAGACTCATCTTCGTAGCTTTCTTCGTCTTCTTCAGTTTGTTCCTAAAGTTAATCTAAATTCAAAAGCAGACCCTAACAATTTAAGTTAATACAATAAAACCCTATTTTCCTAATTATTTACTAAATTAACCCATAACTATCTAATTATATACTTTGTGTACGTATTTTCCTAAAAATTTACCAATTTAACCCTAATTTCGAAATTATTTACGATTAGACCCCTAATTGAAATCAAAACTTCGTTTCAAAACTAAACTCTATTTAAAACCTAATTATTTAACTAGAAAATAAAAACAGAATTTTAAATTAATTTTATTTAATTTAAAATAAAAACAGAATGATAAATTAACTCTTATTTATATTAAAATTATTTAAATCCCAATTTAATTTTTTTTAGATAGATTTTTATTTAAAACAAAATGATGACAGAATTTGAAAATAGAATTCTCAATTAAAACTAAAAATAATGACAGAATTTTAATTAGTAATTTTTATTTATATTAAAAATACTTTAAAATTTGATTTTTTTTTAAATTTAAAATAAAAACTTAAATTAAAACTAAATAATACACCTACATTCATACTAACAAGTTAAAAATTGAAATTAAAATAAAAAACAAAAAACTTTAATTTAACGCCTAATTCAACACAACTAAGCACAAATCAGAAATAATCCAATTAACAAACATCAAACGTCAAATCATGAGTATTCAGAATTCTGTATATAGTAAGAATTTTTGTTTGTTATAGGATTCAAAATCTTTTACTTTTTACTGTAGATGTCAAATCATGTTTGGAAAGTGGATGACAATGTATTTTTATATTATATTTGATGTCAAATCATGTATGAAAAGTGGGTGATATTATATTATTATATTGATAAAAGAGATGGGTATGGGGTTAGGTGTAAGAAATGGTTGGTTGTGGATTGAAAATTAGAGTCGTAGAACAAACGAGGATTGAGATTTGGAATCCCAATCCTGATATTCACAGTCTTAGACCAAACAAGGCCTAAAAAACTAATTCAATTAAACTGATTCAACTAACAAACATCAAACATCAAACCATGAATTCCTTTTTTATTACTTTCATAAAATTTTAACAATTCATTCATAATAATTAAATAATAATAATAAAATTTACTTACCTATGGAGGCGGCGGTGGACGGACAACAGAGGGCGGCGGACGACTAAGGGTTGCGACAGGAACTGGTCGGCAACAGGGGGCAGGCGGTTGGGGGCCGGGGCCTTTTTTATTTTTATTTTTTTGGAGTGAATGTGACAGAATGGAGGCGAGCAAGAGGTCTGCGAGTTTTTTTAGGTTAGGAATCTTGACAGCCAAGGCCGTCAAGAACACCGCTACTTATATGCTGACTGATTAGCACATATTTGTCCATATTTTTATTAGTATTTTAGTTCGTTTCTTTATTTATTTTTGGTATAAGTTGGGTAGTTTAAGCTTAATTTCGTATATTTACACTTCCAGCTTATTTTACCGCATTTTGATCTTAATTGATGCAAACAGGTGAATTATCTCTGTTTTTCACCTTATAGTTAAGTAACCGGAGGAGCTCAGCACGTACAAGATGAAGATTGATGATTAAGAGACAAGAATCGAGCATTCCGGTGAATAAGTAGCAAGTTTTTGGAAGTTAACGTTAGACTTAGCGGTAGCCATCACCGCTAGTTGTTTACCGTTACATTTACCGTTACCTACACCGTTACATAATCGCTGAAGGTGGACTGAGAGCTTAACGATACACTTAACGATTACAATCCGTACCGTTACCATCACCTTTAGAAGGCAGTAGAGACATTAACGATAGCTTTAACGGTAGGCCCTTACCTCTAACTGCTACCGTTATCGGGCCTAGCAACCGACTTACGTGACTTGATGTCCAAGAATTCGGAAATCTATAAATACCAAGTATTAATACGAGTTCCAGGAGTGCTTGTGACCCTAAAAACTTACCATAAACATAATTTTAGGGTTTAGAGTCGGATTTTAACATCAAAATGCAGAGATCAAAGAACAATTCAAGGACTCGACGACAACGAGTTCCGGAGCCCGTTCGACGCCGTTCAACTGTTTTCGACCAATCTGCAGCGTTTTCTCTTCGGATTAGCCGAGGATCTTTCTGCTTCCATTAGATTTACTTTATGCTCTTAAGTTTGGTTTTGGATATTAATTTCGCTGAACGATTTATGTTATTAATTCTCTGTTTAGATTCAGTTTTTCATGTTTAAACTTGAGTATTGGATACTTGAATTGGTTAATAATACTAATGCGATTTAATTCATGTTATCTTGCTTCGTTTAGCGATTCAAGGATTCGTTGGATTCGTAGTTGTTAATTTCATGCAAGTTAGTAGATTTGTTAGGATTAATTGAGTTGGTTTATGAATTTTTATGCTGTTGTGGTTTAAGTTTTATATTGAGTTATTGCTTAGTTTTGAATTTTTATTAAGTTGCTTATTAGATAATTAAGTAGTTAATTAAATTTAAGTTTTTATTCGGTTAATTATATGCTTTTAATTCTTAGTTGGTAATTTAGGATAAATTAATTTAGTTTTTAAGTTTAAGTCTTGAGTTTTTAAATTCGTAGTTATTAATAAAAAACAACAAAACCCCAATTTATAAAAGTTATATGTTTAATTATTATTGAGAAAAAACATCCAACATACCGAACAGTTGTTCTCGAGAGACCAACACGAGTCAGCTTTCCACCCTACAAGCGCCCTCGTACTCTTGCGAGCAAGCTTGCGTGTTTTAAATTAAAAATATATAAAATTGGGTGCACAAAAGTTTGAATCACTGACGGATGAAGCCGTCAGCAAACATTTTTTTAATTTTTTTTTTCAAAATTATCCTGCAGGTTAAATCCGTCAGGATATTATATATATATATATATATATATATGTACACTTTTTTTTTTCTATTTTAAATATCCTGACGGGGTCAATCCACCAGGATATATATTCATTTTATTTTATAAAAAAAATCCTGATGGACATGGCCGTCAGGTAATTAAGCGGGATAAATTCCCGTATTTTTCCTGAGGGATTAGTGACGGGAATTGTTGCTGACGGCCTTGGCCGCCAAGAAATCCGTCAGGAATATAATCCGTCAAGGAAGCTGTCAGTAATGTTGTCGGCTTAACAGCCGTCAGCATATCCGTCAGTAATGCCGGATTTTTTCTGTAGTGTGGTGTCTCAATATATTTGAATATTTGGACGAATTCCCATCATAATAATAATTGTATGGGAATTATATGCCATTGAATTGATAATTTTTGAACTTTGCAAAAATGTTTGATTGCATATAGAGAGTTTAATATTCCACATTTAGTGGTTACTATTTCGCGCAAAATACCCACTATTTTATCCGAGTATCATTTAGGTAGCAAAATATTTTCAACTCATACGCCTAGTTTTTTTGTCAACCTTGTATTGGTGGTAAGATTCTTCAAGTTAGATGCATTTGTCATATTTTGAATATATGTGTCCAAGTAGTTTAGTTGCTTTCAAAAATCAAATTGCTCCAATATGGAGTGCGGTAATTTATATTTAAAAAATGATTCGGTAGCAAAAAAAGACAAAAATATTGAGGAAACAATGGTTTACATCAAAAAATAAATAAATTCTATTGATATGCAAGTAGTTGGAACTGAACTTCTAAACTGGTAAATGATTCTTTTGAATATAAAGAAGCATTATTTTTTTTTTGTTTTTTTCTACTTAAGATGTCGATTTCCTTTTATTTACCAAAGCATGGAATGCTTGTTATAATATGATGTCGCTTAAAAAGATTAACGATGCAACTGTGACTTTATCTGATATTTATTATCCTAACTCAATACTTCTTCTTAATCAATGTATTCAAATTGTACTTATTAGTACTTATTTACTCGATTCGCCTCAATTAGGTTGTTGCACTGCTAGCATGTTGACGAAACGGGTTAAATATTTTTTATACATTCCCAATGTTTTTTGATTGTAAAAACTTAAACCTGGATTATCGAAGTGAAGGTTTAAAAAATTTTCTTTCGGTTTATTAAGAATAATTAAGGCCTTTTTTTTTTTTTGCAAAATTCTGACATTGAGACTCCCAACTCCTTAAGTTGTACTAAACAATCTAAATAATCTTTATTTGCTCTTTTTAATGAGTTCACTCAATGTTCTAGTGATATTAATGCATCACCTTCACCTTCCCTTTTCCTACCACTACTTCTAACGTATGACCATTATTCAACGACCCTTGATAAGTTCTAACCCCATATATGAGGTTGATTGAGGATACTAAGCGAATAACGGTAAAGGGCCAGTGTTAGTCGAACTCAAGACTTAGAATCTTATTTAGGTAATTTGAATCAGGAAGTATCCCAAAAAGGCTCTATGGTACTAATGATCATGTACAGTTTTGGTCGAGAATGACAATGTTTTTTCCTGTACTCTCTCTAAGATTGCAAAGAAGGTTCTTGACGTTCATTTTCAACGGTTTCCGTTGAACAAGCCTTTAGCACATGAGACTTTGTGTTGGATGATCAACATTTGAACTTATTTCCTAAAATTCTGGAAAATCAAATGTTAATAAATGATTTGATTAAAGTAGAAAAAATGAGAACAAGAACTACAGCTGGATGAATGTGAATATATAGATCGATCATTACGATACCACTTTGAAAAACAACGATAGCAATGAATGATTAAAAACGAGTATCTTCCATTATTTATGTAGGTAAGTAAGACAAGTATAAGAATTACGTAGATTTTTGATTAATATATAAGGATATGTAGGCAAGTTAATATAAAATTAAAAGTTAAAATTTGAATTTTAATTTCTAATATTAGAATCAAAATCCATTGCTTTAAAAAATATATTTTTAACACTTTTTTTTTCAAAAAAAAAAAAAAGAACTACGTGAACTTTGATTTTTCTATGAGTATTCGTAGACAAGTTAATTCCAATATCAAAAGTTTAAAAAATTAATTTCTAATTTTAGAATTAAAATTAACTCATTTTTTAAATATTTTTTTAACCTATTTTTCAAATTTGATTTTAAGTTTATTGTTTATTTTTAACTCATTTTTTCATTCATTTTTTTGTTTTAATAAGTGAAAGTACATGATCGAAATCGTAATCAGTTCTCCATCAGTTTGATTTCGATTCATTATTCGGCAATTTGTAACAATCGATTAAAAAATTGATCGGTTTCAACCGATTTAACACGTCTACTAATAATGCACAAAGGAGAAAACAGGTCCTACTGGAAGCATAAATCTCCCAAATCGTTTCCCAACATTTAAGTGAGTAAACACTGCTCAGTTATATATTTGATGAATAAAAACAATATTGCATTCGGTCCATTGTCTTTTGTTTTTGACAATTACATTCTTTAATAGGATAAGACTTAATGTTTTAAAAATCGGACCGGTGAACGAACCGGTCTCCTCACCGGTTCACGGTTCAACCGGTCGGACCGGTTCAACCGCCGGTCCAACCGTATTAATAAAAACATAATATTCTTAATTATATAGTATGAAATATTATGTAATGTATTAATATAAATATTAATTTGATTCGTATTTAGAAAAGGTAATTAATTTATTATATAAACATGCTTAATTTATTTATACTCTATTAAACATATTAATGTAATTCTTTGTTATGTGATATATAAGTCATAGATCACTATCTTAATTATTTGTCTAGATTATTAAGAGAGATAAAAATAAAAAAATAAAATTGACCGAACATAATTTATTTATTTTCATATCGCTTGATTAGGTTCCATGAATCATTAATATAATTATGCCAATTTAGTTGAATCATACACAATATTTTGCACATAAAAAACGGTTTGACCGGTTCAACCGTTTTTTTTGCCGATTTTCAGCGGTTTAACCGGTTTTGACCGGTTCTTGGCCGGTTTAACCGCTAAAACGGTTTTATAGGTGTGATCGGATCGGGTCAATGGCCGGTTCCCGGTTTAACCGGTTGAACCGGCCGGTCCGATCCGGTTTTTAAAACAGTGGGATAAGTAGTGATGACCCGGTTCATTTTCGGGTCATTCTTTTAAAAACACTGCTCATATTCAAAACAATCACCATTCAGAGTTATTACAAAATTTATAATACATTCCGATATATGTATATCATACTCATAGATCAATAATTACAACCCATGTTTATTATTTCAATATTAAACATACCATTGCGTTATTTAAGCATGTCAAACCAGACTCTGAAAATTCCTGAAAAAAATATTCAAAAACCTTTTTATTGCTATTCACTAACGGAAAATAAATCTCAAAATCAAAATACATCCGTCGGTTTCAAGTATTTTTTTTTTCTTATCAAAATTTGAGATATTGTTTTATTTAACCAACCCCACATATTCAAATCAATATATTTATTTCACGTGATACAAAATATGTAGGGTTGGGTGTGATTTTGTTTAGTTATTTATTTCAGTTTTTGTTTAAAAAAAATATCACACCAAACCCTACATATTTGGCATCACAATATCACATCAACAGAAATATTTTTTTTAAACAAAAACTGAAATAAATAACTAAACAAAATCACACCCAACCCTACATATTTGGCATCACAATATCACATCAACAGAAATAGTGGTTTAATCATAATGATTAGAGTAGTCTTTGATTAAATATGCATAAATAATTCAATTAAAATCTACAAAAAGAGTCAAAATGACACGAGATAAAACACATGGCTCTGCTGACAAAAGCTGGAATTGGGCCCGTGAGATGTAATTATTTTTTGCCCACTTGCTCAACTATAGTCATTGCCGGTGGGTATTATTATTATTATTGATATATTTTTTTCTTAAAAAAAAAAGGTTAATTGGAGATTTGTCTCATGTACGGACTACGGAGTCTCAAAAATAAGTGTAAATTTTGTTGAAAGGTTGAGAAGCGTTTCACATTTAATTATTTAAGCAGAGTTTGATTGTTAAAATATTGCATGTTGTCTTGTTCATTATCTACGACCACGATAAATACTTGTGTTAGGTCAGATTAATGGGCATTAGGACATCGGAGTCGATAATATAATGTATTGATTTTTTTATTGTGATGTATTAATTTTTGTACTGAAGTATTGATTTTTCATAAATCTCTGATTATGGTGTATTGGTTTTTATATGTATTAGTTTTTCAATATAATGTATTGAGTTTTATATTATGATGTATTGTTATGAATTTTTAATCTAATAAACAATACGTTAGTCCGCCGTGACAAGAGTGCTGCCCTAAAACTAGTTCTTCAATTTGACTTGAAGTAAAATAAGAATGAAATGAGCTACTTGAACTTATTACAACTTGTTCGATTCAAATTCTTTTAAGTTTGTTTCGTTCGATAATCAAATCAAACTCAAAAATATATATTTTTAAACACAAGTAAAATTCAAATAAATCTTAACGTAATTATATTTGACGACACCCAGTTTGATTATAAACTTTAAATTTAAACAACATAATCGCTGGAGGCTGCAGCTGACGGCCCGGCCCGGCCCATTTTGGTCAGGCTTGGGCCATAGAATCCAGGCCTAAAAAATCGGGCCATTTTTGGCTCGGCCTGATGGGCCAAGTGGGCAAATTTGGTCCGGCCCAATCCGAGTTATTCGTCTTTTAACACTACATTTCACACCATGGGCCGGGTCTGGGCCTCCAAAAAATTAGCCGATGAATTTTGGCCCGAGCTAGCCCAATTTTAGGTGTTAGTGCAATGGGCTTAGGTTGGGCTGGCTCGACCCATCTCATTGACAGCTCTAATAATTACAATATGAAAAACTTCATTTCTACGTGGAGTGGTTTAGAGGAAAAATAGAGGGAGATTCTATAGTCGTGAATATATTATTTTTGACTTAATTATGATCATTAAATTATTTAAAAAAATAGATAATAAACAAATTAATAAATATAAATATAGAAAGTGGAGGACATGATTAATTCAAGGCACCTTATTCTTTTACAAAAATAGATTATAATGCTTAATAAAATAGATGGTTGCGAGAAACAAATCACGTCCAAATGAACTCAATGGCCCAAGCAAGTGTGAAATGCAATATTGGGCTACAGTTCATATTTAAGTATGAATCAACCCGTTATTCATCTACAATTTTGGAACCTAATGAGAACCCGATTACTATTCAAAGCCCAAATGTATTGGATGACCCAATAAAATATATTGGGCCATACCTAGATTTAACAATGAATTAGCCCGTTGTTTATCTTCGACTTATCACTGCATGTCATAGCCTTTTTAGCTATCGCAAACTATATTGTGACTGTAATTATTATTGTATACAAAATTAACGACATATTCTTTATGTAAATAATTATGTAAAAAATATAAATTTTCATCTTGAAAATATAAAATTTAGATGTCATAAAAATAACTGTCACACTGCAGACTGCCTGCTTATTATTTATCTCAATATTTTGTTGGGTTGTGGAACCTGAAATACTGTATATCAAAATTCTCGTTCACGGTGATCCAACTAGGGAGTATTTTAGGGAGTTCGCGTAAAATTATAACTAGGATTTTCTTGTTATAAATAGCCTGACTGTGTAATTGTAAACCATCTCAAAATTATTATAGTACAAACTCCTGGCTTGGCAGCGCCACCAGACGTAGTCAAAATCTCTCTCTGACGAATTGGGTAAACAATTTCTTGTATCATTTTATTACTTCTCTTTTTTCATCATATTACTTCTAATCCTAACAACTAGTATCAGAGCCAGGTTCGGTGAGAGTATGATGGGTGACGAAAAATCGTCAATTGAGAAGTTTGACGGAACAGATTACGGGTTCTGAAAGATGCAGATCGAGGATTAATTGTACGGTAAAGATCTATATCAACCTCTGGGTATTAAACCAAAGGTCATGAAAGAGGAAGAATGGAAATTGTTGGACAGAAAGGCGATGAGCGTGGTGCGCTTGTCGCTGTCCAGAAACGTCGCTCTCCACACAACTAAGGCGAAAACTACGAAAGAGATGTTAGAGACGTTATCAAAGATGTACGAGAAGCCATCGGCAGCGAACAAGGTTCATCTAATGCGACGTCTTTTCAACCTAAAGATGTCAGAGGGTACTGCGGTTGCCGACCATCTCAACGAGTTCAACACGATACAAGCCCAATTGAATTCGGTTGATATTGATTTTGATGATGAGGTCCAAGCCCTAATTTTACTGTCCTCTTTACCAGAAAGGTGGAGCGGAACGGTAACCACTGTTAGTGCTTCAGCGGGGAAGGAGAAGATGAAGTTTGACGAAATTAGAGATCTGAATATTAGTGAAGAAATTAGTAAAAGAGAATCGGGCATAACTTCAGGGTCAGCTTTGAGTATAGAGAATAGGGGGCGATCATAATCAAAGGGTAAATTTAATCAAGGTAGATCAAAATCAAGGGGCAGAAGCAAGCCAAGAAAGGATAAGAGTGAGATCAAGTGTTGAAATTGTGATGAGTTAGGTCACTACCAAAACCAGTGCAAAGCACCATTGAAAAATAAGGACAACAAATCAGCTAACACAACAACAAAAGATATTGCAGACGCAATTATTTTGAGTGTGAGCAGTCCATTAGAATCGTGGGTTTTGGATTCAGGTGCATCGTTTCATTCTTGCAGTAGAGCTGAGGTCATGGAACAATATACGTCTGGCAATTTTGGGGAGGTTTACCTTGCTGATGATGAGCCGCTAAAAATCGTGGGAAAGGGAGATGTTCGGATCAATACTCCAAATAGTTCCATACTGCAGCTACGCAATGTGAGATACATTCCTGGTTTGAGGAGAAATCTACTTTCAGTAGGGCAGCTAAATGACGAAGGTTATGTGATGACCTTTGGTTGTAGTAACTGGAAGATAACCAAAGGAGCCATGGTGATGGCTCGAGGAAAGAAGGAGGGTACGTTGTATATGACAACTAGTACCAAAGATTGAATTGCTATTGCAGAAAAAATATTTGATGCGGATTTATGGCATTGTCAACTTGGCCACATGAGTGAGAAGGGGATGAAAGAACTGTGTTCGAAGGGTACGCTACCAGAACTCAAGACAATTGATGTTGATTTATGTGAGGATTGTGTCTTCGGTAAACAGAAAAATCGTGAGTTTTTCGAAGGGTGACAGAACCTTAAAGAAACAGAAGTTGGAGTTGGTACACAGTGACTTATGGGGACCAGCGCCAGTAACATCTCTTGGTAGTGCGTCATACTACATGACTTGCATTGATGATTCTACAAGAAAGGTATGGGTTTACTTTCTGAAAAATAAATTTGATGCATTTGATACTTTTAGAAAGTGGAAAGCCCTTGTAGAAAATGAAACAGGTTTGAAAGTAAAGTACTTAAGATCTGACAATGACGGAGAGTACGAGCTTAGAGAATTCAAAGAGTATTGTGCTACTAATGGAATTCGCATGGAAAAGACCCTGAGAGGAACCCCTCAGCAGAACGGAGTGGCAGAGCGAATGAACAGAACTCTGAATGAGCGTGCCAGATGTATGCGGTTGAAGTCAGGTTTACCAAAGATGTTTTGGGCAGATGCAGTTAACACAGCTGCATTCATGGTTAATAGAGGACCATCAGCTCCTTTGGAGAATGGCATATCGGAGGAAGCTTGGAGTGGTAAGGGGGTAAACCTAACTTATTTGCGAATATTTGGTTGTGCTGCTTATGTTCATATAGATGCTGCAGCAAGAAGTAAGTTGGATGCTAAATCTATTAAATGTACATTTATTGGATATGGCGGTGATGAATTCGGTTACAGATTCTGGGATGAACAGAATCAAAAAATAATTCGCAGTCGAGATGTCATATTTAATGAACAGGTTTTGTACAAGGATAGGATGGGTGCACCAGATGCTGAAAGTGCAGGTACGCAGGTTGTAGAGTTAGATATTTCTAACTCAGGTGGGAGCAAAGCAGTTCAGAATTATCAGGAGGTTGTTGAGGCTGAGCTGAGAACACCACCAGTTCCGTTGAGAAGGTCTACAAGAGTGCGAGGATCACCAGATAAGTTCACACCATCAGATTACTACTTGTTGCTGACTGATGGTGGTGAACCTCAAAGTTACGCAGAGGCTGCACATGGTAAGACCAGAAGCAAATGGAGGCTTGCCATGGATGAAGAGATGGACTTCTTGATGTCCAATGACACTTGGGATCTTGTTGAGCTCCCAAAAGAAAAGAAGGCGCTGCATAATAAGTGGGTCTACAGAATTAAAGACGAGGCTGATGGGAGCAAGCGTTACAAGGCAAGGCTGGTTGTGAAGGGATTTCAGCAGAAATACGGTATTGATTATACAGATGTTTATACTCCCGTTGTAAAACTAACCACTATTCGAATGGTTTTGAGTATGGTTGCTGAGAGAACTTACTGTTAGAGCAGATGGATGTAAAAACAGCTTTTCTCCATGGTGACTTGGAGGAAGATATATATATATATATATGAACCAACCAGAGGGATACTTGTCGAGAGGTAACGACGATCTAGTGTGTAAACTGAAAAAGAGCTTGTATGGTTTGAAACAGGCTCCGAGACAGTGTTACAAGATGTTTGATAAGTTCATGCTTGATATTGACTTCGTCTGATGCAATGCTGACCATTGTTGCTACTTCAAGAGGTTTGATGATAGTTATATCATATTATTGCTATATGTTGATGACATGATGATAGGATGTTCTTGTGCTCGAGAAGTGGATAAATTGAAGAAGCAATTGTCAGAACGGTTTGCTATGAAAGACCTTGGAGACGCCAAGCAGATTTTGGGTATGCGGATTACTCAAGACTTGGTGGGAGAAAAATTGTACCTTTCTCAAGCAGAGTACATCTAGAAGGTGTTGAAAATATTCAATATGGAGATTGCCAAGCCAGTGAGTATCCCGCTAGGTAGTCATTTCAAACTATCTAGCAAAGAATCTCCTAGCAGTGATGAAGAGCGTGCCTATATGCAGAGGGTTCCCTACGCTTCTTCAATTAGTAGCATCATTTAAGCGATGGTGTGCACGAGACCAGACATTACTCATGCGGTGGGAGTAGTTAGTCGTTTTATGAGCGATACGGGTAGACAACATTGGGAAGCATTGAAGTGGATCCTTAGGTACTTGAGAGGTACCAAAGAGAGAGCCCTATGTTTTGAGGGAAAAAGCGTTGAGCTTGCAGGATACACTGATGCAGACTTTGCATCGAGTGACCTTGACAAAAGGAGAAGTACTACCGGGTACGTTTTTACTTTGGGTGGTACAGCGATATCTTGGGCTTCTAAGTTGCAGAAGGTTGTGGCTCTATCTACCGCAGAAGCAGAGTATGTAGCAGTGACAGAGTCTAGTAAAGAGATGGTATGGCTGCAAAATTTCTTGGGTGAGTTGGGGAAAGAGCAGAAAAATGGTATCCTGTACAGTGATAGTTAGAGTGCTATTTTCTTGGCTAAGAATCCAACATTTCATTCAAGAACAAAGCACATTGAGTTGAAGTATCACTATATACGTTATTTATTAGAGGAAAGATCTTGCAGCTAGTGAAGATTCGTGGAATTGACAATCCTGTCGATATGTTGACTAAGGTTGTGACCTTGGAGAAGTTGAAGCTATGCATAACTTCAACTGGGTTTGGAACTTGAGAGGAAGGCTTTACAAACTCTTAACTTGGCAGCGCCCACACGTAGTCAGAATCTCTCTCTGACGAATTGAGTAAACAATTTCTTGTGTCGTTTTATTGCTTCTTTTTTTTATCATATTACTTCTAATCCAAACATATATATATATATATATATATATATACACACACACTATTGTAGTTGCTTACATTTCTATTGTATTACATTCATTATTCACCGCATGTACAATATTTTTCGTAGTACGCATATGTGACAATTTTTAACAAAATATAAAAAGTTCTTTTTTTTTTTTTTTTATTTAACTATGGTAGTTGCTTACATTTCTATTGCATTACATTCATTATTCACCATATGTACAATATTTTTCGTAGTATGCATATGTGACAATTTTAACAAAATATAAAAAGTTCTCAAGCATTTTCCGTAACCATTATATTAATTGGATTTCGTTAATCTCAATGTCAATAAGAAGTCAAAAAGTTTAAACCTTTAATTTTATTATTTCCTTGGATTTTATATAAAGAAAGGAATAAGACATGTAAAAAGAAAACATTCTTTGGCATCTGTGAACAAAACTCACAATAAAAAATACCAAATTTTCGAACCATTTCTTGATTTGATTTGCTAGCAATTGTATTGACACTATGTTTATATAAATGCAATTTACCCATCTTACCTGATTTGCATGTTTTTTGCTTCCATTTTTAAAAAATAAAAATCAATTGCAATTACTACTTAGAAGAAGTTGAGAAATTACTACTCCAAAAACCCAAACATATTAAAACCAACCAACAAAACATTAAGAAAATAATAATAATATTAAACATCCACTTACAATAATCACATAATTAGTGAATTAATAGAGATGATTAATGAGCGCCAAGGCATTGCTCATCAGTTTCTCAACCCCACCAACACAGCTCCTAATCTTCTTCTTCACCACCGGATTCACTTTCCGTTCCAACACCTCGTCAAGACACGTGTCCGCGTCGGTGATGGCGGCGCTGCCGTACGTCTTCGCGTTCGCCCACTGGAACTCCCTGTCGCCGTCGCGGAGGTGCCCCATGGCGGCCGCCGTCTGCTTCAGGTCGCCGACGGCGTCCTTCAGGTCGCCGATGCACGCCTTGATCGCCCGCGCCTCCCGCCGGTGGAGCCCCTTCTGCCTCGAGAGCTCCGAGACGGCGGCGGAGCAGTTCTTCGTCGCCTGTACGGCCGCCGCGAGCGCGGTGGTGCAGAGCTTCAGGGGGTTGGTCTTGACGGCGGAGGCGTAGGGGGTTAGGGTTTTGACGCAGAGGGATGGGTACGTCGTCGTTTTGCATGATTTTAGGATGAAGCTCGTGTAGGGTTTAGTCGGCGGCGTGGAGCTTGAGATTTGATGAATTTGTGAGATTAGGATGACAAATGTAAGGGTTGTGAGAAAATGGGTAGTGGGGGGTGATTTTGTAATTTTAACCTCCATTGTTGTTGTAGTTGGGTGTGTGTGTGTGTGAGAGGATTGGGTGATATGTTCGAGTATTTATAAGGCTCAAAGTTTCATGTGAATATTGAAAATGGTGATGGTTTGTAATTTTAGATAGGATTTTTTTTAAATGATATATCTTATATTACTTATCAATGTGTGGATGTTGGATTTGCTAGATTGTAATGTATATGATACATTATCTACGTGGACGAAAATACAAATTGTGTGTATAAATATATAAAAGTGAAAGTTGATGATTATAATTCGTTTTCATCGCAAATTTGTTGAATATTAGATGCATGGTATAACTTGTTTAGATGTTTTTATGTATTATAAACTCGTCGTGATTTCTCAGGTATAAATTGAGAGTTTTCATAAGAAGTTAAATAAACACATGATTAGCAATATTTGTATCGTAAAATATGAAATTAAACATTATATTAGTATATATCGTAATCGATCATTGGAAAATCGAGTTTCAAATCGAAATTGATATCGATAGTCCCAGAATCCCACGGTTTTGATCAATATTTCCCATTTTGAGCAATTGAGAACCAACTATTTTGAAATCAAAATATGGCATGTAAAAATTAAATATGATTTTTTAAGAATAACAATGGAATATTATAGGTATTAAAAAATAAATTTATATAGGGGTTATATGTACTGAGGCACATGCAAATGGGCTGTGTTAAGTGCATGATGATATGCAAAACATTAATTTTCTTTTTGTGTGAAAATGTGATGCTGCTATGATCACATGCTTATTGTTCAAGTCAATTCCAGTTCATAAATCGTATGGAAATCGAACTGTTACTTTCTGTAATATGAAAATAGGCTCTATAGTCATATACGTCTTCAGCTACCTATCTCATATCGATATGTTACAGGAGATTTATCAAAATATAAATATAAATAATATTTTTTAATAAAATTTAAAAATAAAAAAATTCAAAAAATATCGTATTCACAACTCGTGTCTTGTATATATAGCTAGTTACTATTTATTAACTATGAATTTTTATTGTTAAATAATTTTCTATTTAATATTTAAATTAAATTCGTTAATAATTTCAGAACTTGAACGCTCAACCCGTGTCTAATTTATATTATTAATTATTATTAAATATTTTTATATTCTAATATTTAAATTAAATTTTATTATAATTTTTAGTTACATACTTAGAAAAATTCAAAATATATCATATTCTCGACCCGTGTCGTGTTCTACTTGAGTCTAATTAATATTATTATTATTATATAAATTTATATTTTAATATTTATATTGATTTAATTAATAATATTTAGTTGCATACTTAGATTATTGAAAATAACTCGTAATTTAATTATATTATATATTTTAAATCATATAAATAAAAATATTTTAACTTTTATCCTAATTACAACTTATTCAGATTATTAATAAATAATTTTTCTTAATTAACATTCTCTTATAAGTATTTTTTTTTCTTTTAATTAAAATAAGTAATTCGATGGTCTACTTAAATATTACTAAAATAATTAGTAAAGATTTATAAACATATATATTTATTCATCAAAATTAATTACAAAACACTTAATAATTCTACCAATGATTTTTTACATCTAGAAATTCCAACTAAATTATTGGTGAAGAATAAGTGGCACAAATCATTAGATATAATCAGTGCTGAGCTTGAAAATCCCTAAGACACATAAGGAAATAAAAAACAAAAAAAAAAAATCAGGAGTGAAAGGTGTATGATAGGTCCATGTTACGTCTAACCAACATGGACAACAGGTAACACTCAGATTGTGCCATTAAAAAAATATAGGCATGTTCTCACGTTTTAGATGTACCAAGCGAAAAATGTTGCTGATCAAAAGGCGCATTTGGTGGTGGTGGTGAATGGATAATGGCTATATCGCCTAATTTCATATTTGAAAACAGGCTAGAGAGAGAGATCAAATGGCACTTATCAAAATTTAACTATTGTGTACTATTATCATGATTAACTTATTTTATTATATAACTTTTTACTCCTCCGTCTCATTATATTTAAAAAATAATTATTAATGTTATAATTATATATATCAATGATCATAATATCTATTTTAACTACAAATTGGTTTACTCAATTACATGATTTGTTGCATTCTAACTAGAAGACAATTTATGTTACAAAGGTCCAAATTAGGCATGCAAAAGAGTGGTTTTCAAAATTTAATAGGTAAAGTACAACACTTACAATGTACAAAATGTGATTACCCTAAAAATATATTAGGAAATATTTTTCTTTACTTCACGAGATATAGATATAACAAGGGGTGTAAGTGAGCCGAGCCGGCTCGTGAGCTACTCGGGATCAACTCGAGAAGAAATCGAAATCGACTCGAGTTTAACCAAGTCGAGCTTGAGCTACTCGATTATGTATCGAGCTCAAACTCGAACTTAGTGATACTTGACTCGATAGGCTCGCGAGCTTAATCGAACTTTGCGACATTTACCATTTTATCCTTATTATACTTACTTAGTTACATATATACCCTAGTAATAAAAATTAGTATTAAGTATTTTATTTTATGCTTTTTAGTTTTTTTTATTAATATTATGTAACTCGAGTCAAGTTTAAGATTGCCGAGTTTTCAAACAAACTAAGCTCGAGTTTGAGAAAATTGAGCTCGTTCGAGTTCGAGGTTTGAATTTTGTAATCGAGTTCGAGCCTAACAGTGTTCGGCTCGGCTCGATTACAGCCCTAGATATAACTAACACTGCCACTGTGGCGCCTTGAGCCTAAGCACATGCCTTAATCGACGCCTATTTTATGTTGCGTACTATAGTAAGTAAACATACGTTGAGGAGTGCTTTTAATTAACTTCCAATGTGACAAATCTTAAGAGTTGAATTGACATTTACTATTTGGCTCCACTTTAATCAATTTTCTAGTAATTAATTAACTAATTTAGGTTGTTCGGATAGAACCACAATACAATGAATATTAAAGTCTTGTTATCTATCTTTGACTTTTGAGTCATTCTGAAAAATTTCAAATAGGGGCGTGACCAGTAGATAAACGAAAAGGATAAATGAAACTTAATGACATCTAACAAAAATACAGGAGGCCCCCTAGCTACACCTTGATTTCAGTTCATTGGAAATTGAGCTCTCTGAATCGAATAGTGAAAAAAGAATTTCAAGGAAATAGAATTCTTTTTTTTGGTGAAATAGTGCCCATGAAAAATTTTGTATGGTGAAAAAATTAGTGATAGTGGAAAGATTCGAGAGAACGAAAATAAAAAAGAGAGAATTGAGAAAAAAATCATGAGGGGAAAAACTAGAGTAGTATTTTCTTTTAGTAAAAAAAATTATGTTCATAACCATTCACTATTTTAGTGCCCATTCACTTTTTCAAACTACATAAATAATTGTTTTGAACAGTATATATGTGTGTGTTATCAAAGAGCAATAAAAGAATCAGTGGTGCTTGAGATCCTACATGAGATGGTTCCAATTCCTCAAAATTTTTAATTATTTCCATCTTCAAAATTCTGCTCTCGAATGTTAACACCAACCAGTCCATATTGAAAAGAGAACGAGTACAAGACCGTTTTAAAAGTCAACATCGTCGCACGATGTTAAAAGCAGTGAAAAACTCATCACGACGCCCTCTTGGGAGGAGCCATATTGCGAATGAGAGCGGTCGACACACCGAATGCAAACATCTGCACTAGTAATCCTGCGTACATAGCACCACCGTAACACAGTAAATAACAATGTATTGATCTACCACATTTTCTTTAGCATAGGACAAGGATATTTACCGAGTAAAACAGAAGCAATCTTGACGAGTTCAAACTTTGATGTGTCCCACCTACTCAAATCTTTGATAATCTGTTCACATACGTAAGCAGGTCAAAATGTAACAATTCATGAGAATCATATTTTTGATAATCTAATATATGTTGCGTCGTCAAAAAAGTTCTAGATAATCATCAAAAAAATGAAAATAAAATAATATTAATAATAATGTTCAACCTTAAAAATAAATAAAAATGAACCATCTTAATAAAATATAAAAAAAATGAAACGTGCTACGAAGGGAAGAGAAAATGATTGTACCTCAATAGTTTTTTCACTCTTAAGGAGACAAACAATTGATATAAGAGCAGCAACTGATGATCCAAACAAATACAGCTTCAAAAGGTTAACCCGACTGCGTTTTCGACCTTCACAATAACAAATGCGAGATAAGAATATTGAGCAACTATATATTTTTAAACATTAACAAAAGTATGTTTCAAGCAATACCTAATTCTCCAATTAAAAGAGAAGCGAAGAAAATTACGCTAGACGAAGCCGAGAGTCTATCAAGAGTGGCCCCTTCAAGTGTAGGTAGAAATAGAATTACTGCAGCTACAAACTGAATAAAACCCTGCATAGCACACAATTTGATAAATATCATGTACTGGGTTTATTTGTTTTGTCCGGAAATTGGAATTAAACAACTCAATTCAAACATGCTATGAAATTCTTCACAAAGGAAAAATATAATTCACACAATACCTGGGTTAAGATGAGCCCGCAGAGACGAGATTTTCCATCAGCTACCTTCTGATATCCTTTAAAGTAAAAGAAGAAAGGAAAAGGTAAAAATCCACAAAACTAAAACCGCACAATTCACATAATTAATTGGAAAATCAAAAGTTCTTTTTTTTAAGAAAAAAAAAAGAAGAAAAGTAAGCATACTGGAATCGACGACCATGCGGAACGAAAAATCAGAACCGTCCGTTCCCGATGGCCTCCCATTTACAGATCTTCTTTGACTCATCTCGTCCTGTTATATTTTACTGCGGTTTAAATTGCTGTGAAGAAAACTTTTAGCAATAAGAAAATTAAGAATCGTTTGTTGTAGTAGTTTACTTTTGGTTTAATTGCAAAGTTGTTCCAATAACTATAAGGGGTCCTCTAAGACCTGAGTAGGGGTATGCACCAACCGAATAGGGAAAACCGAAATAACTGATTGTGCTTGTCACGATGGTCGAACCGACCAAAATATTGTATAAAACCGATCATTAACCAAACCGAAATCTTCGGTCGATTGACCGAAATTTGTGCAGCTGTTTTTTCCCCTTGTTTTTCGAAAAGAAAACTACAAAACAATTATGCACATAAAATCTTTTCCCTTGCGTTCTATTTTTATTTTGTTCAATTATTAAAGAAATATACTAATTGCACCCCAACTTCAATGCATACACCAGTACAGAAATCAATCAACACAAATATTCCTGACATTAATCGTCGAAATATGTGGGAAAAATATAGAAAAAACAATAAATTCTTAATTTAAGATTACCTACTAGGCTACCACTCAGAGTAAATTCAACACGAGAATAGTTACACGATGTGAGTGAATGCTGGGGCAACAAGCAATGGCAGATGAAACTGGAGACTAGCAAAGGCGGACAGAGTAAATCGAGCATGAGCAGTGCTCAAATGTCAAAATCGACTTCAGTGTTTTTTGGTAGAAATCAAGCCGAGCAGACATATTTTGCAAATCATAAACACCTTAAATCAAATTGAGTTTGTCTGGATCTCTTGTTTCTTGATTTTTCTGTCGAGGTTTTAAGATTAGGTGTGAGAGACACAGAAAAGGGTGAGGGCTGTGGGGAGATTCACATTTCTTTCTTGATTTTTTTGTCAGCCGTCGAGGGTGTCGAGGGTTTGAGTGATTGATTCTCAGAATTGAGTGATAGGATGAGAAATCAGAAAGGGTGAAGGGGATTTGGGGGCAATGTACGTATTGAGAAGCTGGAGTTGAGGTTGAGGGGATTAGACTTATGACTGAATAGTGAAACTTGTTAGGATATTAATTCGGTTTTTTAGCAAGAAAAAACAAAACTGACCAAAATAACTGAAAATGTATGAAACTAAAACCGAAAACTGAACCGATTTGTAAACCCAAACCAATCTTTAAAATTCGGTCGGTTCAGTTTTTTCACCGAAAATTGCACAAGCCTAGGCCTGAGTTAACTAAATTGTAAGTTCTGATTTTGAAATTTCAATGCCGTGCAAGTTTGATCATATAAATTTGAAATTGGTCAAGTTTTGAGTCCAAATGGGTGTTTTGATATTTAATTTTATTTTTAAATACCAAATATTCATAAAGGCACATGAAATTCAAATGACTAAATTGTTATCATCACGAAGGACAAATTGCTAATGGCCAAAATTGTCACACAAAGAAGTAAAAAATGAAATCTGTCGACTCAAAAAAAAATTAGGGACTAAAATTAAAATTTAGTCTTTACTCTTGGACCAAATAGAAGAGAAAAATATTTGTTTCCCAGCCCAAACGATGAAATCGACGGCTTAATAAAAGAATTCGGAACCAGAACTTCATGAAAAAATCGAGTACTGGATATTCTTCCTGCAATAGTAACAGAGTTCCCCAATTTGAAGCAAATAAAGCCTATGAAAGTTTATTACTGTCCAGACAACCCATCCTACACTATTAGGCAATTTTTACATTAGCTAGAAGAAAATAAAAGTATTTAAAAAAAGAAAAAAGGAAACAAAAAATAGCAATGAGTGGCAAGATGATAGGTCACGACTGGAGTTGAGTTCTGAAAGGGTTAAATCAAAGTAGGAACCAACTCAGATTGTGATCATTAATGGATAGTAACTATTCCCACTACAGACAGACATGACAAAAGTTAAAATGAAACCAGGATTGTGAATAAGATTTATATTAAACGACTAATAACTATCTTTTCAGGTAACCAGATGCACAATACCACAATGAGAAAAAAAAAATCATAAAGGGTCTCACGAAAACTATTCAGACAAAACATGGTAACCCAATTCACCGAATTGGGTCACGGGTCACACAACAGGGTCAGGTTTTCATTAGGGGGGTACAATAGGAAGATATTACACATACTATGGAATCAAACCCGGGTCAATCGCCTTGTGAGCAACCCACATCGCAAAAAAACGCTCTACAATTTGGATAAATCACAGGTGCAAATGGAAGCATAAACTAAAAGTTAAAAAACCCCACGATTTTAGAAAGCTGTAATTCAAATTACTAAACGAATCTGATCAAAAACAATACGCCTTTTCGATTAAAGACACGTAGAAGCACAATCGAACAACGCACAATGTTAATAATTGGGGAAAGGGACGAAAACCTGATTTCTATTGAACGATGATTGTATATTTGCGCTGACAAGAAATTGATAAGTTTAGAAAATACTGAACCTGCTGGGTTTTGAATTTTGATATGCTGTCAAGTTTCAACACACGGTGACTAGCAGCTTCTACTTTGGGGCTTTAGCTTCAAAAAATAAATCGACTAAAACAATAGCCCTAGCTTCGAGAAAGGAAAATCGAGAAGAGGGGCAACGTTAGAGAGAGAATCAGAGAAACATACCAGAAAGATGGCCGGTGCCGGTAGCGAAGGGCAACTGACGGCCCGGTGGCAGAGGGCGAGGCAGAGCAGAGTGACTGAGAGATGTTTTAAGTGAGATGAGTGAGGTAGAAAGGGGTTTATTAAATAAATAAATTAAAAATAAATACAAATTGAATTATTTTAACCTTTTTTAAAAAAATTGGGGTAGAAAGGGCTTTTCACATCCGCGTCCCGATTATTAAAATTAAAAAAAATCAAAAACCGGGACCTCCCGAATTAATTTAAATAAAAAAAAATTATGTGGCTATTTTGGAAAAAAAAGAAAATACTGGGGCCGGGATAGCGTCCCGTTGATTTTTGAAAAAAAAAAAAAAAGATCACACCACTCGCCGGCAGAAATTCGTGGCGGTGACGAGTCTCAAAGTGATACGGACCAAAATAACCACACGTGAAATTTATGTGGTAAACGTGACTATTTGTGGAAAGCGACCTCATTTCTTAGGGAGGGTGTACCCCTGGAAGGTGGGCGAGCTGTGATAATTCGAGTGGGTTGTTTTGTGAAGAGTAGCCGACCTGTAGTATGGGGATGACTTTTCATACAGGGTTGCGATCTCTTGTAATTTGGGCTGAGTACTTGAGCCCGTTTTGTGGACCTAATATATGCAAATTATCATGGGCCTGGGGGCTGTATGCCCCGGCTTAATTGGGATATCTATGGAGAAGTTTATTGTTTATGGGAACTTACCAAGTATGAGGAGTCCAAATTGGAGAGACGATTGTGAGAATCCTAGCATAAATAAAATTCTTATAATGAAAGGTAACCCTAGATATTGGGATTCTTCTCCTGTCCCTATAAAAAGGAGCCTTTGGCTTCTTTCTTAAAGGTTAATGATTATTTACGCATTTACGATCTGAGTGCACTGATATTATTGAGAGAGAGAAGAAGTGTGTTTTTCGCTTATTAACTTAAGTATCGGAGGGCCTTAACGGGCTCGAAATCCGGCCCGTTCTAGGCGCTGTTTTGCCAGGAAGTCGAGGTCGCTGTGAAGATTGCGGATTCTTTTGGAGGTCGCCTGTGTCACGTTTGGAGGTTTTCTAGGGTCACTGATCTCTATTTTTGAGGTTAGGTACCCCCTTTATTTGGTAGTTCAACTTTTTGAAACTTATCAAAATTGGCGCCGTCTGTGGGAAAAGAGAGACATCGAGTCTTTGAGACGAAAGGCGTGAGAGAAACTGCACAA
>BMAC01000508.1:534176-548303 GCA_014905375.1 Phtheirospermum japonicum
CGACCTAATAGGAGCGTCGCGCATCGACCTAATAGCATTGGCTTCTTTCTTAAAGGTTAATGCTTGTTTACGCATTTACTATCTGAGTGCACTGATATTATTGAGAAAGAGAAGAAGTGTGTTTTTCGCTTATTAACTTAAGCGTCGGAGGGCCTTAACGGGCTCGAAATCCGGCCCGTTCTAGGCGCTGTTTTGCTGGAAGTCGAGGTCGCTGTGAAGATTGCGAATTCTTTTGGAGGTTGCTGTGTCACGTTTGGAGGTTTTCTAGGTCACTGATCTCTATTTTTGAGGTTAGTACCCCCTTTATTTGGTAGTTCAACTTTTTGGACTTATGGAGGTTTTCTAGGTCACTGATCTCTATTTTTGAGGTTAGTACCCCCTTTATTTGGTAGTTCAACTTTTTGGACTTATCACAAAGCAAGCCCCACAGCTCAGCCCGTTGTTGAACAGCGCCGTACTCAGCGCTGCCGTGTTCACGCCGTAGCTCTGGCTGTACAGACTCCCGTAGCCGCAAGCACCACCTGTTAAAAAAAATATTAAAATTAAAAAAAAATGGCTGTGGTTACGTGATGAAATTAAGAAAGAATCATGTTGCAGTGGATGTAACCATGGTGCCGGAGGCGACGCTGCCGCCGTAGAAGGTGGCGTGGGTGGTCTGTCGGGGGCCGCCGGAATAGACGCCGGGGATTCTGGAGCGAGTGGATTTGGTAAAGCAGAGGATAGCGGCAGTAAAGAGGAGCAACTTTATTAGAGATGCATTATTATTATTATTATTATTGTGATTCTCTCTTTGACTGGTTGATTTTAATTTATGAAGCTGGAGCTAGAGACGACGGTGGGGTTTAGGGTTGAAGGAGAAAATTTTATTTTTTATTTTTAAAAATTAGCCGTGACATTATTAACAAAAGCGTCTCAGCCCCAGCATTTTATTTTTTTTCAAAATAATCAAATATAATTTTTTTTATTTAAAATAATTTGGGACGCGGATGACAAATGCGTTCTGATTTTCAATTTTTTTTATTTAACTTAAATGGACGGGACGTGGATGTGAAAAGCGTCTCGACCTAATTTTTTAATTTTTTAAAAAGAAGTTACAAAAATTCAATTTGTATTTATTTTTAATTTATTTATTTAATAAACCCGGTAGAAAGAGCAAAAAGAAAAGAGGGAAAGGGAAAAAATAATAAAATAAAATGATGTGATATTGGTATACCATTTTTTAATCACGGAAATTATTTGCTGATGATGATTAATGTATAAGAAAATGGAATTTTGACATGCTCAAAAATACGCCCTTGCAAAAAAATTGAATCTCAAACCAAGACAAGTTGAGATTTGGTTTCAAAAACGACGAGCAAGGTGATTCCATTTTTTTTTCTTGTATATATACATGGATTTTTATTTGTTTATTTTATTTCTTTCTTTATATATATATATATNTATAAGGAGTTAGATTTTCAGTACCGAGGAACGACCGATCCAGTCGCACACTTGCAGCTGTTTGAGAACGCGAGGATGACGCATAACTACACGGGAGCTGTGGCGTGTCGAGCCTTTGTATCCACCCTGAGGGGGATCGCACAGAATTGGTTTTACGAACTCCCAAATGGTAAATTACGAGTTATCAGGTGTTGCGAGCTGCCTTCCTGAAGTAGTTCTCCAGCGCTGTCTCTTATACACATCTAGATGTGTATAAGAGACAGGTGTGCGTGTGTGCGCGCGCGCGTCCGTGTGAAATTGTTTTAATGGTATTAAATGTAGGATGAAACTGAAGCAAACGGAGGTAAATTGAGGATTCCTGAAGAGAAACTGTGAAATATTAAGCGAAGAAAACTCGAGATTGAAGAAAGAGGTGTTAGAGTTGTGGTCGTCGATGAAGATGGAGAAGCCACCGCCGCCGCATGCAGTCCTGGATTAGGGCAGGCACAACCGCAGTTTTTTCATCATAATCACGCGGTGGCGGCCCACGAGAAAGCATTTCATCTTTTGGTCGTAAATGTTTTAAGTGCAGTCACTGCTTATAATAATGCAATGGTAATATAGAGTCAACTTTGAAAGTGATCGGCTATAGACATTAGGCATCGGTTGTTGTTTGACAAAATCGATGTCAATATCTATACATTAGGCATCAGTTTTGGTCAAACAATCGATGCTTATGTCAGTTATTAGCATCGGTTGTAGAACCGATACCTAAAGTCACAGTTTTTAGCATCGATCTAATATGCATCGGTTGTAGAATCGATGCCTATTAGTAAAAAGAACCGACACTACAAAAAAAAATCGGCAATACTCGCGGACTTACTAGCGGCCAAAAGGCCGCCAGAAATGCTGACGGATTTGCTGGCGGAAAACCTTGCTGGCGGTCATGGCCGTCAGTATATTTTTCCTCGTCAACATCCCCTCAGGGATAGGGCGGGAATTTATCCCGTCAGGATATAATTTTTGATTAAAAAAAAAATAAAAAAGAAATATGCTAACGGCCTTGCCCGTCAGCGTGTAATTTTAAATTTAAAAAAAATAAAAATATATACGTTAACGGATTTGGCCGTTAGCGTATAAGTATTTTCCTGACGGCCATGCCTGTCAAGGATTATAACCCTAAAAACCGGCCCCCCTCCTTCCCTGCCTCATTTCTGTCAAAATGCAAGAAAAAAAACATCTCCCGCCCGCCACCCCAACCCCCTGCACAGCTGCCGTCGCCACCCATCGCTGCCGTCGTCGCACAGCTGCCATCGCCGGGCGCCGTCGCTCCCGTCCCCGTCGCCGCACAGCCGCACAACTGCCAAGGCCCATCCGCTCCAAGGTCCAACCACCACCGCGCCGCTCCTCAAAGTAATTTTTTTTAATTTTATATTTTTGTATATTCTTTTGTATATTTGTATTCGTTTGTATATTTTCTATATACTTGTTGTTTATGAATTATTATATAATTAGTTTTAAAGGTTAGGGTTTAGTGTTTGTTTAGGGATTAGGGTTGAAATCTGGGTTAATTAGAAATTCATTACAAAATTAGGGCTAAAGTATGAGTTTTATTATGATTAAGTATGTAATTATGATTTAATTCGCTATAATTACCTAATTAGAATTTAATTAGGGGATAATTATATAATTTTTCTTCAATTAGGGTTTAATTTAGGTTTAATTTGAAATTAGGGTTTCATTTAGGGTATAAATTAAATTTATGTAATAATTTAGGGTATAATTTATAATTATAGTTTAATTTAGGTTTAATTTGAAATTAGGGTTTCATTTAGGGTATAAATTAAAACTATGTAATAATTTAGGGTATAATTTATAATTCTAATTTAATTTAGGTTTAATTTGAAAATTAGGGTTTCATTTAGTATAAATTAAAATTATGTAAGAATTTAGTGTATAAATTAAAATTATGTACTAACTTAGGGTATGATTTATAATTATAGTTTACAAATCTGTTTTTTTTAAATTAGGGGATAATTATATAATTATTTTTCAATTAGGTTTTAATTTAGGTTTAATTTATGAATAATACCCTAATTAGGGTTCAATTTATGAATAATTATATAATTAGGGTTTAAATTATAGAAAAACACCTATAATTAGAGTTCTATTTACGAATAATTATATAATTAGGGTTCAATTTAGGAATAATCACATAATAGGGTTCAATTTATAAATAATTATATAATTAGGGCTCAATTTAAGAATAATTTCGTAATTAGGGTTAAATTTAAAAATAATCACCGAATTAGGGTTCAATTTAGGAATAATTAAGCTTGGGTAGATTCTGGAGTAGACGTGTCTATAAAGAGCGCATACAACATTCATACAAAGATTGTCCTCCTCAAAGCCCTCCCCATGTCGGCTCCAAACATTTATAATTCAGCAGTAGATACAGTCGATGAAGGCGTCTTTTTTTAGTGACCATGCTAGCAAGGAGCCGTTTGATTTTTGGAGCAGACATGGTGAGGGTGGTCGAGGAAAATGATGACCTGTTTTCGAATGTTGTGTGGCTCTTTATAGACAACGTGTCTATTTCAGAATCTACCTAACTAGAAGCAATCTTGTATTAGGGTTTATCATTGTATTAACTTAGATTATTAGGGGCAAATTATATTGTCATACATGCATGTATGCACCCGCTATATTGTATATATATTGTTCATGCATGGGTGGCCGTGGTGATCGGTCGGAATTTAAAAAAAATGTATATATATTGTTAATGCATGGGAGGCCGTGGTGATCGGCCGGTGTTTAATTTTATTTATATATATAATTGTCACTGGTGTTGTTGGTTGTATACCGTCAGATGTTGACGTGGGTTACGGCGCCGACCGGGAGGTGTTGTCCCTCCAATAGCGGGTTTTCAATTTTTTTTTAAAAACGTGATAGGGTGTCACATGATTTTATTTAAGTTTTCAAAATATTTTTAAAAAATGTGACGGTGGTAATTGCTTATTTGGAACCTTGGCGAAGTGACGCGATGCATATAAATCACTTGTTTGAGAATTAATATCAAATAGAAAAATTTGAAACTAAGTTTTGAATTATTTCAATATTCTTTACAACCGTTTGAGATTTAGTATCAAATATAGAGTTTGATACTAAATTTCGAATTGTCTCATTTTTGGGCTGTTTGAGAATGTGACTTGTAGTATGGTTATCTTATGTGTATGTTTTTTTTTTAATTTTGAAATTTCGGTTTCTGCATCTCTCTAATTGTTCTCGGGTGCACTGAAATATATGTGCACTACGAGAACTGAGGGGAGATGCTGCCGAAATTCTGAATTTAAGAAAAATGCATATTTTAAGATAATACATACTACTAAACGTCACGTTCTTGAATGGGATAGAAGACTTACCAATTACAACTCGAATTACTCATTCTTCTCGTAATGCTGCCGAAATTTTACCACATTCTTTAATTCTAAAACACGCTTAACACTCAAAAATATTAGGATGGCTGATGATCGTAGTTGGATGTACAAACAGAATATTTCCGGATTTCTAAATCCGGCGTTCGTGTCCGTTGTAGATAGTTTCGTACAATTTGCACTCACGCATGATTCTGCAGAGAGGGGCGGTGATAAACTAAAATGCCCTTGCCCACGAGCTAAGTGTAGGAACTCTAGTTATATGTCTATCGATGAGATAAAATGTCACATCGGTACCAAATGGTTCATTGCTGATTACTACATTTGGACTCATCACGGGGAAACAGATCACGTCTCATCGCCTGCTGATATTGAAATCGAGGGATCATCATCAAATGCGTATGTCGATATGATGCGAGATGTTGTCGGTCCTAATTTCGATATGAATGACATTGATTTGGATGAATCATCTAATACCGAGACGAAGAAATTTTTTGATATTCTGAAAATTGCAAAAAAATCTCTGTATCCCGGCTGCGAGAAACACAATAGGTTGTCTTTAGTTGCCCGTCTTATGAATTTAAAATCAGAGCATGACATTTCTCAAAAATTTTATGATCAATTTATTGATTTAATCAAAGAGATCGTGACAGAAGACAACAATGTTGCAGATAATTTCTACGAAAGTAAGAAGTTGTTGAGAGGTATAGGGTTACCGGTAGAGAAGATAGATTGTGCGTTAAGAAATGCATGATTTATTGGAAGGATGATTTGAATCTGTATAAGTGCAAGTTTTGTGATCATCCATGGTTCAAACCCGCGAAGAAGGGATAAGTTAAACGGCGCAAGTCCAACTTAATTCCGTACAAGAGGATGTTTTACTTTCCTCTAACGGCCCACCTGCAGAGGTTGTACGCATCTAAAATAACGGCAAAGGATATGCGGTGGCATGCAGAACATACGGTAGAGGATGGTTTTATGCACCACCCATCAGATTCTGAAGCTTGTAGGCACTTCGATCAAACTCATCCAGAGTTCGCCGCTGAAACTCGAAACGTAAGATTGGGTCTATGTACAAACGGATTTCAACCTTTTGGAAGTTTCGGAAAATAATACTCTTCATGGCCGGTGATTGTCACACCATACAATTTGCCTCCCTGGATGTGCATGAAAGAGCAGTATATGTTTCTTAGCGTTCTCGTCCTGGGTCCACAAAATCCCAAAAATAAGTTAGATGTTTTTCTACAGCCATTGAGGAGCTGAGGCAGTTGTGGTCCGACGGTGCTCTCTCGTATGATGTATCTAAAAAACTGAACTTTCAGATGCGAGCGGCCCTTATGTGAACAACGACTTTCCTGCATACTCAATGTTGTCTGGTTGGAGTACGGTCGGTCGAATGACTTATCCGTATTGCATGGAGCGTTCAGACGCTTTTACCCTGAAGAAGATCATGAAAAAATCATGGTTTGATAGCCATCGTAAATTTCTAGAATGTGATCATCGACTTCATAAAGATAAAAAAAAATAGGAAAAATAGAAAGGTTGAAGCTCTTCCACCGCACGTGCGTTCTGGAACAGAGATTTTGGCCGAAATTGAACGGTTGGGACTTCTGAAGGTAACCGATGAAAATGCAGAACATGTGAACGGACCAATAGCGAAGAATAGTGGTTGGAGAAAAAGAAGTATTTCTTGGGATTTGCCTTACTGGAGCACTAACTTGATTCGTCATAATTTAGACGTTATGCACATTGAGAGAAATATTTTTGATAATGTGTTTAACACAGTGATGAATGTCAAAGGGAAGAAAAAAGACACTGTAAAATCAAGAGATGAGTTAGCAGAATACTGTCACTGTCCCGAACTTCATGCAGAAGCATCAGGAAAGTACTCTAAAGCATCGTACACGCTCGATAAGCCGTCGAAAGTTGCATTGTGTGAATGGATAAAGGCTCTCAAGTTTCCTGATGGGTACGCATCAAATCTAGGCCGCTGTGTTGATATGAAAGGGTTGAGATTGTACGGGATGAAAACCCATGACTGTCACGTGTTTATGCAGCGGTTGATCCCAATTGCATTTTGAGAACTGCTTCCTCATCCCGTGTGGAAGGCACTAAAAGAGTTAAGTTTATTTTTCAGATATCTGAGTGCGAGAGTCATTGGAACTGCTGATATGAGTCGTTTAGAGCGTGACATTCCCCTAATACTCTGTCAACTTGAGATGATATTTCCACCAAGTTYCTTCGATTCAATGGAACATTTGCCCGTCCACTTACCATACGAAGCGAGAATTGCTGGTCCAGTGCAATATAGGTGGATGTATCCTTTCGAGAGATATCTTCGCAAGTTGAAAAACAATGTAAGGAATAAAGCGTGTGTTGAAGGTTCGATAGCAAACGCATATCTAGTTGAAGAGGCGTCAAATTTTGTTTCGTACTAATTCGACGATAACATCTCCACAAAAAGGACAAACTTAAATCGTAATGAAGAAGTTCAAAATGATGAAGACGACAATCCAAACGTTCTATCTATTTTCAAAAATACTGGTGAAGCTTTCTCAGCCGCAGGGAAAATATTCTTGTCTGATGAAGAATTGGCCGAGGCCCGAAGATATGTGTTACTAAATTGTGTTGAACTTCAACAATTCATCAGGTTAACAATTCAAATTCGTTGCAACCCTAATTATCGAAATCTATTAATTAAATATTATAACAATTCTTCATTTTAATATAAATGTGCAGTTTGTTTGAAGATGGTGTTAAACGCCACCAACCGAACATTACAGATGAGGCATTGACTCGAAAAGTGGACGCTGAATTTTCTGTTTGGTTTGAGAGCTACGTGAGTTTTAATTATCTATAAAATTACGTGGCAATTAAAATATATTATAACATTTGTAAACATAAGATTATTGTAGGCACGAGATCCTTTGAACTATGTAAATGACGATTATATGAGGTCAATTGCGTATGGTCCATCACGTGTTGTGAACACATTCAACGGTTGTAAGATAAATGGATATATATATTTCACACGCTCTCGTATGGCTCTGAACGATCAACGTCGAGCACAGGAATTTGCATAAGAGGAACAAATTATGGGCCAGATTACATGGATTATTACGGTCGTCTTCTAGAAGTGGTTCAATTGGAGTATCACGGGCTTCAAGCGATCGAAAGGACGATCTTCTTCAAATGTGAGTGGTTTGATCCAACTCCAGCCGGCACGAAAATTCACCCTCAATATAAGCTCGTTGACATCAATCATAAACGTAGATTCAATCGATACGAGCCATTTGTACTCGCATCCCAAGYGACTCAAGTGCACTACAGTTCGTATCCGAGTTTGAAGCGAGACAAACTAGATTGGTGGACAACTTGCCAAATCAAAGCTCGATCGACGGTGGATTATATTGAGCCTCGCGTGCCTGAACAACAATCATTCCAAGAAGATGTTGTAGAAACATTTCCTGCAATACAATTTGAGGATGTCGACTTCCAATTAAACGACCCTCTCAATCACGAACACGACGAGTTGGTCAATGATGATTTAGAAGAGTCATAAAGCGATGAACTAGATTTAACTAAAGAAGACAAACAAAGCTACGAGGATGAGTCTGAAAGTTAGGGCTGAGGTTTGAAGATTTTATGAGTGTTAATGATAATCTAAACAATCATATATATATATATATATATATATATATATATATATATATATATATATATATATATATATATACACACACACACACACACACATATATATGTATATATATATATATATATAATTATATAATTAATTTTAATTATTGATAAAACTATGTTGTATGTTAGATGCCTGGCAGGGGTCCTCATAATCTTCGGATTTCTCTCGGCTCATCATACTCGGGACCCCATGAGGATGATGCCACCGACATGGATTTGGATGATACTTTTCCACCCACCCCGTCTGATGAGGCGGGGAGCACGCCCGATTCATCAGAGGTCAGGACTACCGGGAACGAGGTAGTCATGATCGAAAATAGGTAAATAGTATTTTAATCAATTTTGTTATGTGTTCAATATATAATTTAATTATTTGACATATGTTGAAATAAACTTATTAATTTTTAGGTTACGAAGTCCGTCGAAGGACTTGCCGACCTATCTCAGGACTATACACGAGTCTCGTATCCACCCAGACGGGTGGAAATTCGAGCACAATCCCGGACAAGCCATTGTCAGACGTGGTGGCCTCATTTTAGGGTAATTTTTTTTATTTATTTTGATTTGTGTTAAGTAAATTGATTGATTATTTTGTCTAATTGTATTTTTTTGTAGGGATTGGTGTGGTGGGACAGGAGTATATACGACGAGAATGCCATCAAGGCGGCATTCTACATATCGATGCGAGATAATTATAACAGTCGTATATACGAGTGGAAGAAGGCGTATCGACGGAATGGGACGATACCTGCCTGCGTAGGGGAGTCGATTTGGAACAGATGGCTGGTGGAGTTTCAGCGGCCTGAGGAGGTGGAGAAGTCTGAGAAGGCCAGACGGAACAGAATGAGCGAGCCCGGAGGCCCTTCGACTGGTATAGCGAAGCATCGAGGCGGGTCTATGCCGGCTAATCGACAGGCGGCCGAGATTGTAAGTCGATAATAATATTTTAAGTAATTAATTATATTATTGAACATGTATAATTTTATGTTTTAATTAATTCATTATATTAAATATTGTAAATGTATCTTTAAATACAGGCTGCACAGACGGGTACGCAGCCCAGTAACTACGAGCTTCTGCTGAGGTATCATCGAAATCCCGATGGCACATTTACGGATCCCAAAGCCCAGAGGATAGTTGTAAGTTTTATATATTATATATATCTGATTTATTATAAAATCTGATAAAAGTTGTTTAGTAATAATAGCTGAAAATTTTGATATCAGGAGGATTATGAGAGGGCTTTGGAGGAGAGGCGTGCTGCGTCGTCTGATGATAGCAGCCCTCAGGTAGACCCGAACGAGGTCTACCTACAGGTTGTCGGGAATAGGAAGGGTCGACGCTATGGCCTTGGATGCTTCGGGAAGACTCAGAAGGGCTGCAGTACTTCTTCCACCTCCACCGCCGATGTTCGTCAGCTCCAGACGCAGGTGCAGTCCCAGCAGGAGCAGCTTGAGAAGTTTCAGCGGATCCGCGAAGAGCAGGCGCTGGAGATTCAGCGGATCCGTGAGCAGTAGGAGCGTTCCCAGTTAACGCTCCGTCAGTAGATTGAAGAAGCTGTTGCTCAGGCCATGGCTCGTCGGCCTCCTACTCAGCCTCCCCGTGATCCGGATGGTGGTCAGATTTAGATATAGATGGATAGTTCAGGATTTTTTTTATACATTCGATTGATGAATTGATTCTTAGTTATTGAATGATTTGTTTTGATTTTTTTTATTAGTGGATAGTTTATTTTGGATTATCTAAAATTTTATTTATTTATTATTTTTAATTTAATTATTAATTAATATATCAAAATTTTCGTTAATAGACTTTTTGAAGGAAATTACAGCAAATTGTTGTCAGGAAACCAGTCAGATTCTGACAGCAAAACCCGCCAGGAAATACTGGCGGGTAAACTCGCCAGGAATGCTGACGGGCAAACCCACCAGGAAATACTGGCGGGTAAACTCGCCAGGAATGCTGACGGCCCAACCCGCCAGGAATTCTTACGGCCCACCCGTCAGGAAAGCATCAGATGTTCCTGGCGGGTAAAGCCGTCAAGGAATCCGTCAGCATTCTTGGCGGGAATATTTTCCCGTTAGAATACTGGAATCCTGACCACAAAAATGTTGGCGACCATTATCCGTTAGAAGGCCGTCAGTATTTCATATACTGACGGAATCCTGACGGATTTGGCCGTCAGGATTTTTTTGTAGTACGTTGCTAAAAGAGATTTTTTGCAGTAGTGTTTATATTCGAAAAAGTAAGAATATTCTTATTTTATAGTGAAATATGTTCGAAAAGTAAGAAAAAATCTTATTTCATAACAATTTTTTTTACATTATCCCTAAAAGAAAGACAAATTCTTACTTTATTTATGAAAAAGTAAGAATATTTCCTACTTTATAGTGAGAATTTCATGTTTTATGTACGAAAAAGTAAGAAAAATTCTTACTTAATGTCCGATAATTTCTTGCATTATAGAGGAATTTCTTATTTTATGTTTTTTGGGCAAAAAAAAAAAATATTTTTTTTGGCAAAAAGAAAATAAAAACTCTCACCGGAAAGTGGGCGGCGGGCGGGCTGGCGGGGTAGCCGGAAGGGGTGGGATGGGTTAGTGGTGGTGGTGTTGGTTATTGATATTATTATTTATATTAATATTATTATTTTAATAGGTGGTAACTTTATAGGGAACTTCTACGGTATAACCGGTACCATAATTCTACTCTATTATCCAATAAACTTATTTAAAAATATTCTTAATTCTTAAATACGGTGCTATGTCAATCATTAATTGAATCACAATACATGTGTATGGTAAAGTGAAGCCACCGTAGTGTTTTCCAACCTTATTATAATTATATATTTAGAGTTGAATTATTTGATATTTTAAATAATTAATCTAAGTATTTGATTAAAATATTTTCTCTTATATAGTATTTAGTGATTACTCATTTCATCGACTTTACAGGGTTAAAACCCTTTTTGGGTTGAGTTATTAATTAAAAAAAAACATAAAAAAAATAAAAGTGCTCATCAAAAACTCTTAGAGCATCTCCAATGCTTACTGTTAATTTAGTAAAAAGTTAGCCATGTTAGCAAGTTAAAAGAAATATAAACAATTCATTCTCCAATGCCTACTGTCATAGACGGTGTTGTGCTGACATGGATAAAAATAATCTCAACACTTTCAATCGCAATGTTTGATTTTTGAAAGGATGTTAAATAGAATATAATAGCAAAAGAAATAGGAACTGATGTTTCACTCTATCGGTTTAGACTATAGAGTTTTTAAATTTATCTAGTTTGGTCAAACTTATCTGTACTATTTATATATATTTTTATTTTTTATTAAAAAAATAAATGCCACGTACATAAAAGTATTGATGTGGACTTTATGCATTGGAGATAACTTTTAAAACAAAAATTTATTCTTTTAACGTTTATCTTATGTGAATAGACATTATATTAATTGATTGACATGTGTTAAAAATTATTACCATCAAGAGGTTAGCATTGGAGATGCTCTTAGTAACAAGATGCCAAAATCAACTACAGCTATTAGGAATAAAAAGGTTAAATAAGTTATTATTAAAAAACAAATTTAGCACAAAAAATTAAGGCCAGTTTCCTAATTACACATTCCTATGTATGTCTCCCAACCAATTTCTACAACAATCACCTTTCAAAACTTTGAAATCAGTTAAAGTTGTATACATGTTTACATCTATCCCATTGACAAATATGTTCAAGAAATGTAGTAAACTTTCTCTAACGAGACGAGTGTGCTTTAAAATAAGCCAAGAGCCCTACAAAAGGCGCATTGACGTAAGTTGTTGGCTCAGATGCTGCAGCATCAACACGATCATCTTTATACGAGTCGTCAATTTCAGGTCCTCCGACCACGGCCCCGGTTAGTAAGTTCTTATTAGGGTTACCACTCAAGAAATAAGGTGTGCCAGCTTTGCACTCGATGTGTTGCGGATGTTCAACCATGGAAGGCAATGAAGAAGCCCTATGGTGAATTCTTTGGGGGTATTTTTGCCCATATCCCACCATATATGACATTCTCAATGGATTGTCACCTAATATATAGTCCACCTGAATTAATTTGTTCAAAGTGAGAATCATATTACCAATTAGGTTATGTACCAGTTAGATGTAATGATAAATTAAATTATTGGATTACAAGACCAAGTACATATATCAACATCTTAAAATTGCACGACCGAAGCTGCATAATCACTCTCGAAAGGGTATTTCTAATTTTGAAAGATATATAGGTGAGGTTTTTTCGTATTACTACATTAAACCTTGGTTGTTTTCGTAATTACCAGTCGATGATATTATTATAGGACGAATTCAATAATGTTGTATATACCTGTTTCCTTGTGAAATGAATAAGCCGGTTTGGAGTGATGATCATATTATTACATCTGATCACATGGTTGTAGTTTTTCAAGTAGCGAGCGTACGCTAATAATAGAAACGATATAGCAGTTGTGTGTTGCATGTTGCAAGCTCCTGGTTTGAACATAAGCCCACCTATAATTAATATAATCTCACTAATTAGCTTAAGGATCGTAAATAATCAAACAATACAATAAAAGTCAAATCATGCTCGATTTCAATTCATTTGTTCATCTCGTAATTTCATCCGTTCAAAAAAAAAAAAAAACGAATGTTTCTCGGTAATTTTTTATTTTTTATTTATTTTTACCTGAAGAAAAAGGTAACACTTTTGGTTGGAGACTCAGGTAAAACACTACAAATAAAGTTGTCCGCATAGGAAAGGAATGGAGTGGTAGCTTCCAAACTGTTTATTTAGGACATACTGCAAAAATTAAATAAATTAAAAATTGAGCAAGATATTTGTATTGAATGATAAATATAGTAAGAAAAATGCGTACCTTGGAGACAAGAACATTAATTCCAGCATGTTTTGCATCCCATCCAAATTCAGAAATACTGCCTTCAATATGTGGCTTAAAATTATCCATGTTGAGTGTGGACATAATTCCAGTAGACTGAGCTTTTTGTGGCTTTGTGTAGCCAAACTGCTGCCCATAGCAATTCATCCTGCAAAATTAAAATTAAAATAAAATTAAAGATATATATGTTTGTCTTTCTTTTTTTGGAAATTTAATTTGTAATTTAGAGTATTTAACCTGATAACCACTGAAAATCACAATAAAAAGGGCACGGTCCAAGTCCAATGCTGTCGTTGTAAGACCCTCTATACTTGTCTGCAAACTCAAATACCTGGTAGCCAACAATAATAATAATAATTATTATTATTATTATTATTATTATTATGATTATTATTTTTTTAATATATTTACCTTGAATGGCCCTATGCAAAAGCACCTTAGAGTAGTCCCTATCACCAAACGCCTTGAACACCAAAGACGCGCCGCTAGGCCGCCGCCGTCTCGCCGCCACTTCCGAACCGGAGCTTTCTCAGTCACCGTGGTAAAACCGTCCGCGCGGCGGTCCATGTCCTCGGGCCTTTGCCAGCAATTGTGATTCGCCGAATGGGTCGCCGACTTGCGCGGATAACGACGCCAGGTGTGGCCGTGGATTTTAGAAG
>BMAC01000508.1:549456-586390 GCA_014905375.1 Phtheirospermum japonicum
TCATAATATAGATGAATTTGTAACAACATACGTCAAATGTACAAATTTAAAATTTTATTGTATTAAATAATTATTTTCGAGTGTACTGTACACACACTGGAAATTGATGTTTATTACTTGTAAAAATGTATATCCCAAAAATTGTGTAGGATCAATATTTTAGAAATTAGGTTTGAAAGTTTTGGAGGCCCATGTGTACTAAATAAAATAATCAGAGACTGAATATTAGTTGAAATGTTGGAACACCGGTACACATAGTGGAATAATAAGAATACAAAATTTAAATTTGACTATGAGTTAAAAACTCATAGGTCGTGACTTCAGGGCCGAAAAAATATTACTAGAAAATGGTGTAATTATTTCACAAAAGATATTAAAATAATAAAACATCTAGTAATATATGAAAAAAATCTTAAACGAGTAGATCGCTTTAATCAGCACAAAGTCATTTGTAAAATTTTCAAATTGATCAAATACAAGCTTGAAGAACACGAGCTAAATAAACTAAAGTTTCTCTTCCTTCACGATGATTATTTCTTTTTCTCTTTTTTTTAAAAGCATACGTATGTAGGGATGGGGAATGGGCCGGGTCGGGCCGGGTACTAGAGGATCCGGACCCGTCACGTCCATCCACGGGTCTCGGGTCGGTCGGGTCGACCCGTTATATTTTCTTATTAAATTTAAAATTAATTTAATATATAATAACACATATATTATTATAAAAATTAAATATAAGATGAAAAATTAATTTAAAACAATACTAAATTTAAAAGTTTTTAATAATTCATATAAAAAATATTTAAAACATATATAAAATATATTTAAAAATAAAAAATGTACAGCGGGTCAAGCCGGGGCGGAGAAGGTACCCGGCCCTGCCCGCCACGGGTCACGGGTCGGGGCGGGATTGTCATCCCTATACGTATGAAGTCCAAGTCTCTGATCTTTATACACAAAAGTGCATATCTTTGAAAAGAGTTCTAAAATATCAAAAGAGAATTAATCAAGTATCGATATTTTAAGAAATAAGACTATGAAAATATACTTTTCTAATACTAAATGATTCTTACCTTACCTTAAATGACTTAGGCTAAAGATAAATATATTTACATAAATAAAATAGTCCTAAAATACTAATAAGTTTAGAAAGACAAACAAAACAATTAATCCAATGGATTAAAAAGGACCATTTTACCTTTTGGGACAAAAACTAACCAAACAACTACCCTTGAGTTTGAAGACTCCCCTAAATAAGAATCCTGCAAAAGATGTTAGTCATGGTGATAGAACAAAGCGAGCAACACCAATATATAAATAGCAAGGTTAGACAAGAAAACTTCCCAACCAAAGCAAGTAACACATCAACTGTTGGTTCTACTATTGAAACCTAACGTCCTGGAGTTACAGCAGCAACATCCCATAGTGAGAATCTTTATCAGCATCTTTACAAGGTTCAATAGTTTTACCAAACATCATCGCTCTTCTCCCCCGTTTGAACAAAATGCGAAAGGAGGACAACCATATAAGGGCAAGATGTGTTTGTAAGTCAAAAGAAGGAAGAGCATCGGAGAGCTGAATATCGGAAAGTGACACTTGAACCAATCAGTAGGCAAGGAACCACCACCAGCCGGCTCATCGTTAGAAAACACAAAAAGACAGATCCAATAGCCTATATGTGACCCAAAAATCTTAAGATTGAGATCACAGAAACCAGGCTCAACACCAAATGACTCACCATAAGACACTGATCAGCTAGACGAGAGCAGATAGGAAAAGAAATAACAAACCCCATTCAGTTGTCATTGAAGTAACAAATTTGGTCACATATGTTTTACCCAATATCAACCCTCATCCAAGTCCTTGTTATGTACAGTGCTCGAGTTTAGGGCTGAGTGACAACCACTTTGTTCAATACTGAGTACAACATTGTCAACAAAGAGCTAGCAATCCATTAGGACAATAAGACACCTTATTACCAGATAAAAATGTGCAGTCGTATTCAAGTTATCCACAGTCACACCTTTCTAAAATCCTCATTCAAGAGTTTAATAAAATTAGAAGGTGCAAAGGAATATACCTCTTCATGTATAAACATCTGGCCAACAATAAGAGACTCCTTCTTATGCTTCAGAAATCAATTCGGACTTTACTTTTCAAAGAGGTCAAACACCACTCTTCTCTCAACAATAGAACCACAATGTCAAAAGGCAGTAAATAGATCCCAAGCTGCAAGAGAGTGAAAGAGGAGAAAAGACAGAACTTATCTCATTTGAAGGAACTGATGTATAGGCAGTCATCACAACATTATGACACCCTTCATCATTAACATGAGCATCATAGTCATTCTTCGCATCATCAAGATCTGCTGGATTTGTAATAAAATCTCCAATCGCAGAGTTCCCAGACTTTGTATGGTCTTCAAATGGAAGATTGTCGGATGTTGGAAATTCTGAATCCATAGGAGGGCTATGTATACGAGCAACATTAGGAACAAGAACTATTGGTGCTCGTGCACCAACATTGTCACCAACATTCTTCCCATAGGATCCTAAACAAAGCAGTTCAGAGGAATGGAAACCACAAGTGAAGGACCAGCAACCTAGCTTCAACAAAATTGAGTCCAACAGTGCATCATCATTAGAACTCACTTCCTTATTGACCTACTAGAGCAAGGAATTCCCCATCCTTCCAAAAGTCTAAGCAAAAAACTCTAAATATGGAGAATTATCAACATCCAATTCATTCCTCAGTTCACACGAAGAGATGACTGCGTACGATTTTTCGAAAATAAGTACCAAAACCACATCAAGAGAACCTGGGGAGGTTTTCTTACAGCTTCCAAAAAAAGCCTTAAAACCTGATATACCTTTTTCCATACTTAAAAACACAAGAACTCGATTAGTCTATTAGTGGGAAAATATAAAATGAAAATTAAAAAATAAAATAGGAAAACAAAAAAAAAACTTATGCTCGAAAAGCACACTTCCCCTCAAACCCGTTCACACACACAAAAAAAAAACAAAACTAAGAAAGTAAACTGAGGTAAGAAAATATACAAGATAGGGATAAAAACAATATCCATAGTGAGAGTATTAACTGCAATCCTGTTTAACAAACCAACTGGTACTAATATCTCGTTCTTTTCATCCCATGAGATCGTGTATAACACCACAAGCCATAGGACTTCATATTGTAACCAAATTTTGAGCAAGAGAAAAGGAGAGTCTTGTTATGAGTATATTGTCCATAGACATTCGAGCCATACGGATAAAACTTCACCAAACATGCATGTTCTAATTTTTTATGTCTGAATAGAATGATCTTAGGAAAACCAAAAAATCATATAAGGATTTTTCTCAACTACAAGAGAGTTTTAGCCCTAATGTGTCAATATTTAGAATGGAATTCTTTGTCAAAAAGTCAATGGATAGAGAATTCTTAACTCGGTTAATGACAATGTGCTATAAAAGAAATATATTTGAGGATTTTATGTCCGGGAGTACAAGAACCTCCACTTTATAACAACAGTAATCCTATATAATTTCAAGAGATCGCATTGATCAAGAGATATGAATTTAGTTAAACTTCATTTAATAAAAAGATGACAATGACATCGAGCAAATCACAAATGGTAACACTGAGAGACTCGCATTTCTACAATTAAAAAAAAATGACCCACAAATGTATTTTTCAAGAAAAATCCATCTCCATTTTATTAACAAAGTTTGGTCACAACAACCTTCGGCATAAGAAAGATTTGCAAGTATCTATATGCGTTGTGAAAAAAATGAAAAATGCATGATGCACAAAGTATGTCACAGTTGATGTTAGCTAATGGTATTACAGCATTTTCAATAACACTTACCTAATCAACACATAAAGCGAGAGACTTCTTTAATCTGGAAAATATTTCAAAGTCTAATACTTTGGTGAATATGTCGGCATGCTAATTTTCTGTTCCAATGTGCTCAATATTACAATATTTCTCTCGACCAAATCTCGGATGAAGAGATATCCAATGTCTATGTGTTTTGTGCCAGAATATTGGACTAGATTTCTCGATATATATCAATCGCACTTAAATTTGTCACAAAGAACAGTTAAAACATCACTATATAGAACAAACTCATCGATCATTTGGACGACCCTGTGTAATTGGGGACACGTACTACTAGGATCTTCAATTATTGATAAAGACAAATAATCTAATTCCTTGCAATACCACAAAATTAGGCTATTTTCTACATAACGTTCCCCTCCAGTACTCTTTATGTTACTCACAAATCTTGCCCAAATTGAATTCATATACCCAACACGTATAGTATTAGCATTTTTAGTATACCAAATTCTTAAGTCACAAGTACCAACAACATGTTTAATGATGCGTTTCAGGGCCTTTCGGTGAGTAACTTTATGATCTACCTAATAGCAAGCATAAGGACATAAAATATCAGGTTGACTCATAGTTAAATACCTCAAGTTACCTATTATGCTTCCATACACAGTGTGACCAACATTCTCATCAACATCATCCATAGACATTTTTTTGAATCATTATCATAAGCATTTATTTAAGTTTAACACCATATAGCCCAAAATATTTAACTAAGTTTTTAACACACTTAGCTTGAGATACAAAATTCCCATCTTCAACAGCTTAATTTGTAAACCTGGCAGATAAATCATCTTCCATACTTATCTAAAAAAACGTAGACATATCATTCTCAAAGTTTCTAAACTTTTTATCACAAGTAGACCCAAACATAAAATCACCAACACTAGGTATGGATCAATTGCAGGTCTTGATCACTACTCTCAGAATTTTGATCTCGACCGAAGCAACCAATGGAAGCTGCTTCGATTAATTGAGATATCATGCTTGCCTTTCATTATAAACAAGATTTTGTCATCTTCACCATATTAAATTCACATAATATGCTTCATCATTTAAGAAACCATTTAAGAAAATATATTTTTATACCCATTTGGTGAAGTATAATAGTAAAATGACAAGCAACAACAAGAAACAACTTGAATGACTCAAGTCTTGTAACATGAGTAAATGTCTGTGAAACATATTGAGTCACTAATCTTGATTTGATTCGTACTATGTTTTCCATCTTGTCAGTTTTAATGGCATGTCCAAATATTGGATTAGGGACTGAGTTCCACACATCATTCACGGCACACGTAACAAGTTTTTCATGCACATCATTGATCTAGAACTTGTCCTTGAAGGCATCCTCCACCCATTTTGGCTCTGCAAAAGACACAAGACAAGAGTTTATAATTAGAGAGCAACAAGATATTGCACACACCATCTTTACCATCTCCCTGAAGTTTATTTGCTTCTTTCGTGTAGTTCTCTCAATCAGAGCCTCAATCAAGTGAAAAGAAGTATGTTTCTTCCATCACCTTTAAACAATGTCTCGGACAAAAGACTAAAAAAATCCATATTAGAATAGAGTCATCATGATCAGATTTGATTCAAAAGTTTCAGCAGTCGGATCAGTTAGAACTTGAGATGTTGGTTCTGGTGTTGTTTCAAAATAGTGCGTTTTTATATTTTTCCCCAAACCATTTCGATAGTCTGCATTTGGGCTTCGGTTAAGCATTCAACTATTTTAATATAGGTCATACTTATAAGGCTAAAAACATTAGGAATTGTTAAAAGGCTTGAAGGACAGCTTATCAAATGGCTTTAAATTCATAATGGGTTGTATTTAGACTGGGCTTTTAAATCCACATACCTCTATGAAAGGGCCACCAGCCCACTACCCTTAGATCTACTCACGTGGTTATCTATATTTTAGGTTTTGAAAAACTTTAACTTGGAAAGATACCAAATTAAAAAATGAAATTTAATATAACTGGTGAGATTGCAACAACAGTCCTGATTTTTTATTTTTGCTTAAAAAGATGGGAAAATTATAAGAAATACTAACTTATATTTTTCTTTTATAATTTTACTATAAGTTGAATGTTATTATAATTATACTAGATTCTCTTATTATTTTTAATTATTACGTATGTTTTTAGATTCTCTTATTATTTTACGATAATTAAGGATATAGGTTGATATATCTCTTCTTAAACTTATCTTCTAAAGTATTTTTCAAGTCGCAGTTTGAGTTGATATATAGTTGCAATGTATAAGGTATCTTCAAGTCGCAGTTTAGTTTGGGTTGATATTTAATTTCAAGGTATTGCGTATATTAAACTTTTTTTCAAAGTGTTGTAGTATTTGGGAAAATATTTTTCAAGTCGGATTGATATTTGGTAGTATTAGTTTTCAGTACTTGGGTTCAAAGTTTTCAGTATTTGGGTTTACATATAAATTGCAGGTGTTCCGAAAAAACGGTAGAATTTAGGTAATATTGGTTTTCAGTATTTGTGTAACGCCCCAGGATCGCCCTCCAAACCTGATGGTTAGTCACACTGTACCAACACGAGTCTTTTCTAGCGCACTTTGTCCTCACTCACGCGCACCCTGGAATGATGGTTAGTCCCACTGTACCAACACGAGTCTTTTCTAACGCGCTTTGTCCTCACTCACGCGCACCCTGGAAAGACTTCCTAGGGGATCACCCATCCCACCTCTACTCCAGTACAAGCACACTTAACTTTGAAGTTTCGATGGAAAGACTTCCTAGGGGGTCACCCATCCCACCTCTACTTCAGGCCAAACACGCTTAACTTTGAAGTTTCGATAAGAGGGCTTTCAGAAAAGAAGATGCACCTTGTTGGTATGAGTTTACTAATCAAATCTATTGAACTTTCCTAAGTAATATCATAATTTGGGGTGTTACAATCTACCCCCCTTAAACTCGCGACGTCCTCGTCGCGATTAAGTCATCTCAGGATCCGTTGCCAGGCGTTGGGATTCTAGAGGTGGCTCCTACGGGTTCAAGAGTTGTAACCGTAGGCTATCCCGATCTTGGGCTCCCTCTACTGGGGCCTTCTCCCTCACGGGCTTTCCAAACGCGTTGCAACCTTGTCCCGCATAGCGCTTAGTTCCCGATTTTCCGACTGGCAAACGGCTCTGATACCATTTGTAACGCCCCAGGATCGCCCTCCAAACCTGATGGAGTTTCGATAAGAGGGCTTTCAGAAAAGAAGATGCACCTTGTTGGTATGAGTTTACCAATCAAATCTATTGAACTTTCCTAGGTAATCTCATAATTTGGGGTGTTACAATCTACCCCCCTTAAACTCGCGACGTCCTCGTCGCGATTAAGCCATCTCAGGATCCGTTGATAGGCGTTGGGATTCTAGAGGTGGCTCCTACGGGTTCAAGAGTTGTAACCGTAGGCTATCCCGATCTTGGGCTCCCTCTACTGGGGCCTTCTCCCTCACGAGCTTTCCAAACGCGTTGCAACCTTGTCCCGCATAGCACTTAGTTCCCGATTTTCCGACTGGCAAACGGCTCTGATACCATTTGTAACGCCCCAGGATCGCCATCCAAACCTGATGGTTAGTCCCAATATACCAACACGAGTCTTTTCTAGCGCGCTTTGTCCTCACTCATGCGCACCCTGGAAAGACTTCTCAGGGGGTCACCCATCCCACCTCTACTCCAGGCCAAGCACGCTTAACTTTGGAGTTTCGATAAGAGGGCTTTCAGAAAAGAAGATGCACCTTGTTGGTATGAGTTTACCAATCAAATTTATTGAGCTTTCATAGGTAATATCATAATTTGGGGTGTTACAACTTGGGTTGATATATAAATCGTGAAGATGGTAGAATTTGGGTAGTATTGAGTTCTGAAAGCGTTAAAACGGTAGAACTTTGGTTGAGTTCTGGAAACGATTTTCTTCGTGTAGAGGTTGTTTCTCAAAGTGATTTTATTCGAATAAGTGAAATTGTTTAAATTATATTCGTATGTTTACAAATTCTCTAAAGTGATGGTATTTTTTAAATTTTTATTTTTTAAATATGTAGTTTTATAAATTCCTATAAAAAATCTGTCCTGATGTTTAGTCGATCGATTAACCCAAATTGCAAAAGGCTGGTTTACTTTAAACAATTGCATACTTTATCTTGGTAGCCCAGTTGATCACTAAAAGCCCAACCTTATCTTGAATTATTGGGCTGAATCAGGTTGATGTTATCCACTGAAGGGATGTATAATTGAGTTATTAATTAAAGCCCAACATAAACGGAGCTCATCGGAAGAGTTGATGGATTATTCACCCTAATGAACTCTTTTATGCCCTTGATAAAATTCCCTAATAAGCTTCTCATAACTGATTACACCTCAAAAGTTTCATTTTTAAAAAAGTCACAATTCGTACATTTTCGATAAATGATTGAAGAAAATTTACTTTTTATCATTTTCTTTTATAAAATATTTTTTATATACTAACATATTATTTTATCATTTTACATAAATATTATTTTTAGACATAAATTATTAGTTATCAAAGTACTTGTTTTGATCATTTTTATATTTTTATGAAGTTTTTATTTATTATTCTAAATTTATAAAATATATTTTTTCATATACTACTATTTTTTATGATTCTGCATAAATATTATTTTTATACATAAGGATATTTTTTATCAATAAAATTATTTTGGTATAATTGTTATTTTTTTTCTCTTAACTTTTTTAAAATATTTATTTAAGAAGTCTTTATTTATTATTCTAAACTTATTTATTATTATTATTATATTTTTCTTGATCGTTATTTATATTATTTTTTATATCTACAATCTATATTAAGTATTTTGCCATAAGCTACTACCTAGTAGTTAACCTCTATCAACTTTTCAAAATCGAAACTAACTAATGATATTTCCATCTAATTAAAAATTGGGATTAGCGTAATTAAAACTCCTAAGCACATGGTTAGCCTGCAATTATAAATGATTGTATCCAGACATATTCATTGGTTTTAACTAATATTAAGGTGTGGAATATAGGCTCCTTATTTCAAGGCCACATTTCATCTGTTACTTCTTCGTTATAAAACCAAACACACGACATCATACGAAGTACAACTTAATAACCTTCATTTTCATGCTTTCATATGGTACAACTTAATAAGCTAGAAAATCACACATGTACATATAGCTACTACTGATAAATTAAATGGATGGTTTACCAAGAATAATTGAATACTAACCTCAAATGTGAGATCAGCGACCTAAATAACTTTCAATTTTTGTCACAGCGACCTGATAAGCCTTCAAAAAATCTCTTGGCGACCTAACCGATCCTGCATAACAACACCTTCGGCCAAGGCGGAGGACGGCCCCAACGAAGGTCCTCTGATACTTAAGTTAGATAGTGCGAGAGATATTTGAAAGATCAATCCGTCATAAAACAACCACTTGAGAAATAAAGAGAGGTATGCACCCCTTTTATAGCGACAAGAGAAGTGTTCCCCCAAGCCAGGATTTCCTTCTCCCACCACAATTCCATAAATAACGTGACCGACTTAGAATTAGGATTTCTCTTGTATGCTAAGTTCTCATAAATAATAGATCTCTCGCGTAAATTACCAGAATAGGCCTGGGCCTGTGATTCTTTCCATACAATCCGCCGGGACCCCTCAAGACCATCCATATGAGCCCATTCGGGCCTAACATTTATAAAACCATGACCGAACTAACAGACAGCGCCCAACATAACACAAAAACTCATTCTCATATTACAGGTCGCTACTATTCAAACCAACTCCCACACCTCTCAAAAGAAATGCTTATTTCAAGAAATGAGATCGTTTAACATAAATACCTACATATATTACGTATGAATTTTTAGTGTTTGAGCTACTAATCTTAATTTATCTATATTAATTCACACTTGACCATCGCGCAAGTGTCGTTAATTAAGTAATTCGTATAGTTCAAGCTATCTCAATTCTCATGCACACAATTATTATTCTAAATTGACTTGATAAATTGAGTTCTATAATTAAATAGAGTTAATTACAGAAACAACCAAGTTGGCTTGTCTATTTAAATGAATATATACATATCCACCTCTTAGTTTAAAACGGTATGCAGCTCTTATTCTAATCATACAGATAATCCTAAATACATAAAATTACCATATTACTTTCAAGAATAATTGTGGAATTTTACTGGGTAAACAAGAACGGTGTTATTTAGACACATACCAATCATTTATATAGCAAAATAAGAGATGAAGCATAGTTTTAAAATAAAATCTCTCATCCATCCGCTGTTAGAATCCTATTGATGTATTATTAATAACTGTTCGAGTTTGTCTTTATTTTATAAAAAGAACGCAATTCTCTATAATAATTAACAAATTATATTGATACTCCATCCATTCATTTGAAAAAAAAATTACAGTGGGTGTTGTTCTACAATAAATATAAGATTGTACCCATTTTTACTCTTTTACCCGTAATCATTGAAAAGTTAATATGACTAGTAGATTTTGTTAACTATTTTTATAGATGTGCTTGGTAAATATCTGATAGATGATATTTGTATATATTTGTGTTTATAAATAGCTGAATAATTATTTTGTTTTTTAAAACAACCAAAAATGATATCGATGTGATTTATTATTGATATTTATTTTGTTAATTACACATAATAAATTGGTGGATATAAAAAATAAATAAAATATTATAACATCTTGATTCGTTAATTTTTACATTAATATGGATAAATATTACTATTATTTAATTAATAAATTAGTTTTAATAAATATGTCATATGTTTTTTTGACAATTTGAGAGTACAATTGTCATTTTACTCACCCTTCAAATCTCTCTTCTCACAAAATTTATATATCAAACATTTTCAAAATTAGCCGAAAAAACTAATTCAAATCTCTAATTACCAAACAAACCAATTAGAGAATTTAACTAGTCAATGTTCTAAATTAAAGGTCAAACCTCTCATTTTCCCTAAAATATCTTACTCCCAAACATCTCCATATAGGGTCGGTCCTAGACAATTTAGGCCATGCTAGGTTTTGAAAAAGACTTCTCATGTCATTCCCATTTAGGTCCGATTTGGATCCCTCCGCTGTTTCATTTTCCTTCCGCACCTTTTCCTCGAAATGAGAAAGAAGATGGGCTAAATGACGAATAATGCCCCAAGTACATATATATATATATATATATTTTTTATCAATTTATAAGATAGCATATTGGGAAGTAAGGAAATTTAAATTGAATTTTGTGTGGGAGAAAATCTATATTAGCAGACCAAATTTGACACGTGACATAAATTTCAACTTTTGTTTTATATTTTCCTGGTGTTCTCTTGTGGATATCAGTTTTGGATATGAATTATGAATGATATTGTGATGTTCACAGGTTGACATTGAATTAAATTACAATTATTTGATATTTACAGGTTAGAATAGGTAAAAAATGATGTGCATTTTTTTTCCCGAATTTATATCGATTATAGATAAATTGATGTTAGGACATTTAATTCTTTTCTGTTTGTCTGAAATTGACATCGATTATAGACAACCGATGTTAATCTCAATAATTATTGGTGAAACTTTTGGCAAAATCGCCACCCAGATTTCTTATTGGTGGCGTTTCCAAGTAATAAGTGTCACTCGAATTTTGTTACACTTTCAAGTAATAAGCGCCACATGTTTCACTTTTTTGACGGTTCGAAATCATCACATGAATGAAAACATTTTTAAGTAGCGCCCGTATTAGTGGCGATCCATAAGTGCCACTAAAGAATGGTCAAAAGCGCCACCAATCAACTTTTTTCACTAGTAAAGAAGGCGCAGTCCCTCCAATTTTCAGATAAATCTTGTGGTCGAATATTCCCTGCCTCCATAATAAATGTAGTTGAAATTGTTTTTTTTTTTTTTTCTTCTTGCTATTCTTCTTTGCATTAAATACACATTTTACTTTAGTTTTCTAATATTTCAATGAAACAAATTAAATTAACTCCATTTTTCAAAATTTTATTGTATAATTAATATTTTAAAAAGCACAGGAGTTAAAAAGAGAAACAGTATCTTGAACGACAATTTAAAAGTAGATGTAATTTATAGTACACGATATCATTTGGGTCATTGGGACACTTTCTGAATAGATGCCTTCTATTTCCAACAAAATAATGCTAACTTCAACTTTGTTCCAATCAATTATATGGCTCGCGACACGATGACTATGCAAAATATCACTCTCTCTCTATTTCATCCCACCTTGAGTGTAATGGCCGTGATCCATGAAACAAGGATCTCTTCATTTTAAAGCTAATTAAATTTTCAACTATGAAATTTCATTCATTTATATATTATATATATTCAATTATTCCATTTCCCTCCATTTCATACGTATAGGCAACTCTCAAACCCATTCTATAAAAAGAAAAACAGTCCATAATTTTTAGACTTCCTTAAACCACGTACCATGGCCTTGGAAAAACCTAACAATATCCCCAAATTACCCTTCTTCATCTTTTCTATCTTCTTCTCCCTATTACATTCCCATGCCGATGATGAAATTACGAAAAAGGACATCAGCTGGTGGTGCACCACCACCCCACATCCCGAGCCGTGCAATTACTTCATGGCCCGGTACAGCCCGGGATCCATCGAAGATTTCCGGACCATGACGATCCAAGCGGCCTTAGAACGGGCCGTCGAAGCCCAAGCGAAGGCCCGGAACCTCCCGGGCCGATGCCGGAGCAAACGAAAGACGATCGTCTACCGAGACTGCAACAATCTCATCGACAACACGATCCTGCAGCTCAACGTCACCTTACAAAGCATCCAAACGAACACGAGCTTCACCGATTTCGACGCGCAGACGTGGCTGAGCACGGCCCTAACCAACATCGAGATATGCCGGTCGGGCTCGCGTGATCTCAACGTCACTAGATTCAGCTCCCCGATCTTGTCGGGCAACGTTTCGGAGTTGATTAGTAACAGCTTGGCGACAAACGGGGCTCTCTTGGGCAATTCGTCGAACACTTGGTACGCGAAGGATAAGGATAGGAGACGTGGGTTCCCGGGGTGGGTGACGAAGAGGGATAGGAAGATGCTGCAGGATCTGCAGCTGGCGGCGAGGGCGAACGTCGTCGTTTCGAAGGACGGGAGGGGGGGTTTCCGGTCGATACAGGCGGCGATAAACTACGCGACGGCGAGGAGGGTGGGGAATGGGAGGGTGGTGGTGTACGTGAAGAGAGGGGTGTATAGGGAGAATATTCTGATAAGTAGGACGATGAATAAGGTGATGCTGGTCGGGGATGGGCTGAGGTATACGGTGGTTACGGGCGGCCGGAGCGTGTCGGCGGGTTTCACGACTTATAGTTCGGCGACTGTTGGTAAGTGTCTATAATACACGTACGCATGCATGTCGGAGTGTGTAATTTTTATTTAAAAAAATATGTGAAATTATAGAGAAATTGCATTTTGGTCCATAGTATTATTTTATTTTTAGTTTTTGGCACTTTTCGAATTTCAGTGAAAAGCAAAACCTTTTTTTTTTTTTTTTTCTGTTGAAATTGATAATAATTATATTTAAATATTGAAGAGAAACCCAAATAAGAAGTTTTTCCTAATCGTAATAACCACAATTCAGAAAGTCAATTATTATATATGATAATCAATTCTCTATTGTACATTTTATGTTGCATCTTATAAACTTTTATAAAAAGTACAATTTTGTAATAAAATTCCAGTAGCACTTAAAGAAAAGGAAGCTTTTTTTGGTCGAATATTATCATATATATAATTGATGTAAGATTGGAAGTCACATGCTGCATTTTCACTGCCTAACGTGCAATATTCTCTACGAGTTTTTAAGTTGAAGGAGATTTAATGAGCTCACAATTAGTAGCAATCCTTGAATCAGAACCTAACTATTTTATTACCTTTGGATATATTAGTATTGTTAATTATATGTTACATATGAACATGATCAGAAGTTAATTAATTAGAGGAATCCATATAGTTGACTTCGAGTTGTAACTCAATTAAATTATTCTGTAGACATTAGCCAAGTTGTGCTCCAAAACATTTTTTTATCTCAATTAATTGTAAGGCATTAATGGCAAACATTTTAAGTGTCAAAAGTTTTAATTACTATGATATTTCTAATGTAAAAATTTTTTTTTTTAAATTTTTTTTTTTTTTTTGGCTAATTTGAAGAGCGAAGAAAAAAAGGCATACCCGCTTCTTATCTTGATGTACAAAATTTTTCTGCGAGCAAAAGAAGTGATTTGCATTTGAATCAATCAATTGCATGAAGTTATCTAGCCTAAAGGGTTTAAGTAATCTTCATCTTTTTATGATTCCAATCAACCTATCGCTTAAACTTCAAATTGTTTAATGCTTTATTTTACTAATCAATTCCTTTTTACACCATAACTTAATGCAAACCTTCCTATAATTAATCAGTCAACTTGATTACATTTTAAGTTTAATATCAATTTTGATATTCTAAACAAGAACAATGATAAAAAAAATTTATTTGTGATGAACTTTACAAAATTGTCCCCTTTGAAATTAATGTAGGAATCGATGGCATCGGCTTCATCGCACGTGGCATCACCTTCCGCAACACCGCTGGGCCCCAGAGAGGCCAGGCAGTGGCGCTTCGTTCTGCATCAGACCTCTCGGTCTTTTATGCATGTGGCTTCGAGGGCTACCAGGACACGCTTTTCGTCCACGCCCAACGCCAATTCTACAAATCTTGCTACATCTACGGCACCATCGACTTCATCTTCGGCAACGCGGCCGTTGTTTTCCAGAACTGCATGATCTACGTTCGTAGGCCTCTCTTCGGCCAGGCTAACATCATCACCGCCCAGGGTCGGGGCGATCCGTTTCAAAACACGGGTATATCGATCCACAACTGTCGGATCATGCCCGCGGCCGATCTTCGGCCCGTCGTCCGCTCGTTTAAGACCTTTTTGGGCCGACCGTGGCAACAATATTCTCGGACGGTTATTATGAAGAGTTTTATCGACGGATTTGTGAGCGCCGAGGGGTGGTCGGAGTGGGAGGACTCGAGTTTCGCACTTAGCACTTTGTATTATGGGGAGTATAATAATTTTGGGCCGGGCGGGTCGACGAGGAACCGGGTTAGGTGGCCAGGGTACCATGTTATTACGAGCTCAAATGTGGCGTCCCGGTTCACGGTGGCGAGTCTTATTGCGGGTCGGGCGTGGTTACCATCCACTGGGGTACCGTTTACCGCCGGGTTGTGATTTTTTTTACTTACATTAATTTATTCTTGTTATGATATTTTATAGTGATTTATTAGTTTATTAATATTGTAAATGTCATGCCATTATGACAGAAATTAATGAAGATTACACTAGAATTGTTTTTACTTTTCCCAGTCGTTTTTCTCCCTTCTTATAAATCTGAACAAATTCAGAAAAAAAAGAAAATTGTTTAGCATAATTTATAGCAACCATCTCCAATAGTTTTGTCTCTCGAACTATTTTAATGTAATTTTTGCTCTATTACAAAATTTGGACTTCATCTCCAATAGTTTTGTCTCTCGAACTATTTTAATGTAATTTTTGCTCTATTACAAAATTTGGACTTCATCTCCAATAGTCTGGTTTAACTCGCTTGTGAAGATGCTCACAACACCAAATAGTACTCGACACTGGGCTTTATTTAACTGGTGTTCTCCACATGCATCTTGATCTCTACGACACAAATTGCAGAAACGCGAATGCATAATAAACTAAAATATAAAGCGACACCGAATTGATCGAAGTGCTCATCCTAAAGTTTCTGACTGAATACAGGTTGGCAAGCACTATGATCCAGTCTTCATAACAAGGATGTCATACATGGTTGCTCAAAACAAAGTAGCATTCCAATGCCTTGAGAAAACCAGCTGTTTAATTCCAAAATTTAAGTAACATAAAATAGATGTAAACTAGGAGACTAACCGCACTCATAATACCATAGCTCCATTCACCAAACTCGTCACTGTGTCCAAATTCTTGGCCAAGTCAGCTGCAGCCCCAATGTAAGTATGGGGTGTCAAATTCAAAAGTGTGGTCTTTGCATGAATTGGGATATCGAGTCCCTCGATGAATTCTCTAATCCTTTCTCTAGTCACTTCTTGCCCTCTTGTTAACTCCTTAAGTTTCTCATATGGCTCTGGAACACCGTATCTTCGCATTACCTTGAAGAGAGAATGAACATAGTAGATAGCCGTTAAAGAAAAAACTTTATTATTACACAGACTCATTAAAAAAAAAATAGGGAAAGGTAAATCGCAAAAAAAGGTTTTCTTAAATACACAACTAGTCATGGAACAAAACCCATGATCTATTTGACTAGAGCCAAAAAGGCTGCTAAATTGACCTTGGTCTTGACAATTTAAGATAAAACTACAACGTTACATGGAGTGCACATATTGAATTGTTTGCATCAGCAGAACATGGCCCTACTCAAGCTACTGTCTATTATAAAGCAAACAGCTTAAAGAAAGTTTCAAGTAAAAACGAAATAAAGAGGTAAGAACACCACTGAATTACATCAAGCATAAGGCGTCAATAATATGTATTCCAAACAGCATTCCAGATTTTCAATATTCACAAATCAAGCAAAAGGAAGAAGCTCAGAATTGTTCAAAATCACCAGAAACATTCAAAAAGTAATGAGAACATAACATGAAGATCAAGTTTTGACACAGAGGCTACTTACAGTTTGTATTGGCTCAGCAAGCACCTCCCAGGACTGGTTCAAGTCCTCAGTCAAGGAAGCTTCATTGACCTATATCACACCAAGAGAGATATTGTTGATAAAAAGTGGTCTTCAACAAATTTAAACAAACCATCCAAATCTTTATTCTTACCTGGAGCTTAGAAATTCCCTTTAATGCACTTTTGTAAGCGATAAGAGAATGCCCCAGTCCAACGCCCATGTTCCTCAATACAGTCGAATCAGTCAGATCTCGCTGCAGAGAAGGGAGGGAAATGATTATAAAGATTAAAAAATAAAATAAAAAAAAACATTGGAACAAAAATGATATGGAAGGGACGTGTAATTATGCCTCACTACCTAATACAGTTCATACCTGCCAGCGGGAAATAGGCAACTTAAAGCTTAAATGCCATAAGTCTGCATTAGCAACTCCACAATTGCCTTCACTATTTTCAAAGTCAATTGGATTTACTTTGTGGGGCATCGTTGAGGACCCAATCTCACCAGCCTTTGTTGTCTGTTCATATTTGAGAATGCATCAAGTCCTCTTCCAGTTAAAAGTAGCATAAAATACAAACAACAACATATAGTTGTCTAACCTGCTTAAAGTGACCCAAAGAAATGTATCCCCAAATATCTCTGTCAAAGTCAATTAAAATATTGTTGAACAGGCCAATAGAATTGAAAATTCTGGCCATGTAGTCATGAGATTCAATCTGTATTAGAAGGCCAATAAATTAAAAAGAAATTAGTTGAGAATCGATCAACAATTATTCTGTTTCCAGAATGAAATAGAAGAAAGAGTGAGCTTTAGCCGTTCCAATGTCAATGGCATCATTAGTCCACAAGATGAACATGGAACACATACTTCATAAAAAAACTGGGCCAATCATGAAACACCAAAAGCCAAAAGTTTATTTCTAACAGATATACCTGAGTAACAAAAGGATTAAAACTTATTCCAAGAGATGTCACAAACTCCTCTGCAATTTCTGGCCAATTAACATCAGAATATGCAATCAGGTGTGCATTGTAGTTTCCAACAGCTCCAGCAAACTTTCCCAAAATTTCAATTCGTGATAATTCTTTCCTTTCACAGCTTAACCTGTGAGCAAATATTGCCATTTCCTTCCCTAACGTTGTCGGTGATGCTGGCTAAAAAAAAAAGTGGATTTAGAACTTTCAGTTTTCATTAGTAAACCCACTGTCAAAGAAACTGTTAACTACCCTTCCAAATAAATGTCAAATGAGTATTTACAATAATCTTAATAATTCAATTCCTTGTCCAAATAATGACTATATCTTGAACATACGAAAAAGACAGACAATACGGTAAAGTAGAGGTAATTTGGTAGATTTTATTTTACTGTAGAGAAAGAAAAAAACTGTAATACAAAACTAACTTAAAAATTTCACACCCCAAGCTATTTACCTGTCCATGAGTTCGAGAAAGCATAGGAATGGAAGCATTGGCAGTGGCTAAGTTAGAAATTGCAGTGATCAATTTGTCCATTTCAGGTAGTATCACTTTGTCGAGAGCTTCTTTCAGCATCAATGCATGAGCCAGATTGTTAATGTCCTCAGATGTGCATGCAAAATGAAAAAACTCAAGCACCTGCATGGAAATGGGTATTAGATGCAATATAGAGGAATTCAGTCAGTGATGGATAAAGCACCTAACAGAGGCAAAGAAAAAGACAACAAAGAAAGACAAGTTAAGATATAAATGACGAAACATGCTATAATCAACATGTATTTTCTTGTCTATGTAATTAAGAACCAACGGCATATGTACCTTAGATATCTCTGGATGTGACTGGCATCTTTGTTTTAAGAAGTATTCAACAGCCTTCACGTCATGGTTAGTCACTTTCTCAATTTTCTTCACTTCAAAGGCGTCATCCAGGTTAAATTGATCAATTAAGTTTTGAAGATAAGACTCGGCTTCTCGAGAGAAACTTGGGACCTCGGGGACTCCAGAAATTTGGGAAAGTTTCAACAACCATCTAATCTGACAAACAGAATAAACAGAGTGATGCGAAAGGTGAAAGAAGATTAATGTGGATGAAATTATCCAAATAAACTGACGCAGGTATAGTATATACATAACACAGCAATAATCAGTAATATAGTTAAGTTAATTGGCAAACCAATGATCCAGTAGAGCTTGATGATGCTGATATTCATATGTCAGTGTTTTCATCGTGAAACAAACGTCCACTAATGTGTGTATGTGTGTCTATTTTAATAAATGCAGATCAACTACTACTAAAATCACTTATCCACTGATGACAATGAAACAAATGTAATTTTATTCTCAAGCATTAATAAAAAACTATCTAAACACAATTATCCATATAAGTTCAGTTTCACTTGAAACTGAGTAGAAAGCTACTGAGAATACAAGAGATAACCACTCTCAACACAGAAAAATCAAACATGCCGTTAATATGTGGGATGTGAACCATTTCAATGTGATTAAGATTTTCCCCACCAACCCACTATACCTCTTATTTATGATAATCATTCAGCAATTCACCATATTCATCATTGTAAATCCTCTGTTTAGTTAAGAAACTAAAACAATATAAAGAAATTAAACAACTGGATAGTGATATTCTTCATTAGATGAACGTAAATAGGTACAAGTTTGTTTTTTTTCTCCCTGTATTTCTCTAAATTAAGACATGAAATAGCAATAACGAACGCATAATCTGAATTAAGACCATCAGGATTCAGCAGTTTTTGCAATTTTCAATTGTCACATCTCCTAATTGGAACAATGGATGTATCATTACGTCGAATTTCAAGTGTATATCATATATAACCTCTCTTTCTTTCAATTCCATTTTTTTAACCTGGTGTAATAGATAATAGTAACAAGAAAATAATCAAATTCATTTACAAACAAAAGATACTAAGTTGAAATACCTCAACCAAAACTCTGTATTTAATAAGGCCAAATTCACTCAAAAAAGGTGACAAGTCCTTCACTTTATCCCAATAACGACCATCCAGTGGGCACAAAAGCGGCAAACCTAAATACTCAAAGCTCAGCTCAGCATCAGCAGCAGCCACCATTTTTACCTGGGAAACAAGATTTAATTTCAATCAGTTAGCACATAAATCTTATATAGGGTCAAAGAGGGAACTCAATGTTAAAATTGGCACTGAGGATTAGCATGTGCTTAAGCATATTTGCATAAAACTTGCTCAAATATAAGAATGTAAAAGAGAACCTAGCTTAAATAAACCTTCCAGAGAAAAAAAAAATCAATTTTTTGCTTAAAATGCAATTAAAGCCCCAAAGCCCACAAACTGTTCGAGCATATAACTGTGTGAAATTCAAAACACACAATCATCTAAAACTTGTTGCACAGTTAACAGAAGTTGAATAATTACCTTTGGTACGAATTTCAGGTTGCTGCAATCCTTAGATGCTCTCCAAATGGGAATCCCAGGAGCGCGAAAGGAAGGACATGATGGGGCAGGTCTACTATAAAGACTCGGAGAATTTATGTGGTTTAATGGGTATGGGGAGCTACGCAGCGTAGAGTTTTTCACGTTCACACCGATACCAAGCTCCATCCGGAAGGGGGAAGATGGCGGCGCGTGGACTCCGGACTTGCTAAGTTTATATAATGACCTAAAAAATTCATTTCTATCTTTTTATACTGTAATAAATATTTTACAAAAATATTGTTTCTATATATATGGAAATATTTATATTATTTATCATTTTTATATTTATTTTTCAGATTATTTAAATAAAAATATATTTATTATGATAAAACTTTTTTTAATTTTTTATATCTTTCTTATTTTTATGTATAATGTTTATATAATTTTCATGTCTATATCGGTAATTTAAGTCATTTAATCTGAAAGTGTAGGTAAAAATCCTTAGTTACCCACCTCAAATAGATAAATACATTGTTTCGATTAAATTCCACGCGTCATTTGGCGTTTATATGCTTATTGTTTTTCTTAATTGAATCATACATGATGCTGGTCTTTAAGATATTTGAGTCGTTGTCTAATATAATAGAAGATCGAGTTATGCACTCTTCATAGACGTGTTGAATCGGTTAAGGTTAACTAGTTAACCGCCGGTTATTAATCGGTTGATCGGTTATTGTTCTGAAAATCGGACCGGTTATCGAACCGGTAAAATTATAGGTTTAGTGGTTCACAGGTCCAACTGTGGTCAGATCAATTTTAATTTTATGTGTGTGTGTGTGCGCGCGCGCGCCACTATTAAATAATATTATAAATAAATAGAATAAATTAATTTAATAAAAAAACATGATTATAAAATATTTTAAAAATCAATTCAAAGAGTTCATATGAATAAATATGAGTTCATCAACCACAATACAACATAGAAAAATGTGGTTGAATTAAATATAATGAAGAGAAATCAAATAAAATAGTTCAATTCTTATATTATCACTCCAAGTCCAACAACTTCAAAATGAAATAAAATTAACCATCATAATTTGTATTTATTTGTACTCCAAATAAAAAAATAAAGGGTACGATTGGATATCCTTTCGTTCATTTTCGTTTCGTTTCACTAGAAAATAGTGAAAAGAAACTTTTTTAGGGAGATAAAAGTTTTCGGTGAGATAATGATTGGATATAATTTGTGTTTTTTTAGTAAGTAATTGGATATAAATTATTTGGTAAATAAATTTTCAAATGGGACCCACAAAAGTTTGTGTGGTGGGAATTAATGATGATGAAAAGATGAGAGAGGGAAATAAAATAAAATCTTTGTGTGGTTGAAAAATTAATGGTAGTTGAGAGATAAAAGAGATGATGGAAATAAATGAAAGAGAAATGATGAAAAACTTTTTTGAGGAAAAAAGTGAAATGTATTTTTTGAGTTATAAACAATCATTTGTTTGCTTTTTTTTTTTTTTTTTGGTAGTTAAGGGAAACCAAATTTTTTGGTTTCCAATCATGCCCTAAGACCCCGTCAATTTTTATTTAATATAAAATAAGAAAGCAAAAAAAAAAACAATTGAACCTGTCACAGGTTCACCAGTCCAACCGGTTCAAGACCGATTTGGCCGGTTTTCTACCGATTTTTGAGTCCACCGGTTTTCACATGAAAACCGGACCAGTGTGGTGACCGGTTTTCGGTCTAACCGGTCGGTCCGGTGCGGTTTTCAGAACTATGCCATTGACCGGCGGTCATGGTTAAAACTGTAACCGTCAATCGGTCGCCGACGGTTAGGTTACGGTTAACTTGACCGACTAACCGTAACTGTCAGTTAACCGGCATTTTTTAAAAAAATAATAAAAATCGGCGGTTTCCACCGCGATTGAGCGACGTTGAAGATCAACGGCTGAGATCAACTAGCCGTTGAAGATCAACGAGTGAAATTCAAACCAAAAAGTAGCCGTTGGCGGTTAACCGGTTAACGACTACTTTTTCAAAAAAAACAAACTTTAATAGATTTTGATACCTATAAATATGTCACTCTCCAACACCAATTCATCTCTACTATTATTATTGTTCTCTTATATTTTCAAACTTAAAGTCAAGTTTCTAATTTGTGCAAGAAATAATAGCAATAATATTATTACATTACAAAAAAAAACTACAGTTTACCGAGGAAAAAACCGAGGGACTAAAATATCCTTCGATTTTTTTCCGAGGGAAAAACTACCCCTCGAAAAATCCTTTTGAAACACGGCGCCAATGTTTGTCGCCATATTTACCGAAGGCAACGCCGAAGGATTTTCGAGAAAAATATTACCGACGAAAAATACCCCTCAAAAAAATCGAGAGGACGAAAATACCCTCAAAAAAACCGAGGGAATTTTAGACCCCTCGATTTTTGAAAATAAAAAAAACCAAAAAAAATTGAGGGGACGAAAATCCCCTCAGAAAAAATCGAGGGCTGCGATGTTCCCTTGGTTTTTGTCGAGGAGATTTTTGTCCCCTCGGTTTTTTGAAAAAAAAAATCAAAAAAAATAATTTACAAAAAATTGAGGGGCTGAAAATACTCTCGAAAAAAATTGAGGGCGGCCAGGTCCCTCGGTTTTTTCCGAGGGAAGTTTCAATCCCTCAGTTTTTTGAAAATAAGAAAATAATAATAATTTACAAAAAAAAAAAGAGGGGACGAACTCGGAAAAAACTGAGGGCTGCGATGTTCCCTCGGTTTTTGCCGAGGGGATGAAAAAAAAAAAATAATTACAAAAAAAAATCGAGGGGCTCAAAATTCCCTCGGAAAAAACCGAGGGCAGACGGGTCCCCTCGATTTTTTTCTCTATTTTTTCAAAATAAATAAAATCGAGAAAAAATTGAAAACAAAAAAATAAAATAAATACTATCATTTTAGGCACGTGGGTTAGTGTTGATCCGATTTCAATTGAAAAATATCAACGAGCATGTGCGTATTCACACGTATCGTGTAATTTGACCAACAACCAAAGATACGATCGATCGATCAACTTCTTCGGTTGAAAATGCGAAATGACAAAGCGTCGTGATTTTATCGTGGGGGCAAGGGGTGCGTCTCGGTGTCGTAAATCCATGAGGGTCGGGTGTCGATCGTTAAGTACGCGTGTTCTATTTTTTCTTAAATAAAAAATTGAAAAAATATCGAGAAACTTAATTATCTTTTATAATATTACTATAGCAAGCTCTTCTCGTAATGTCAATACCAATACTCCAACCTCTTCTCGTCGAGGATCTCGACGAGAATCTTCGGCCGTTGCCGAAGATTATATTTCCAATGAGATGGCGGTGGAAGAAGTTGAAAACCTATAATCAAATCAACTTCATTTCGCAAAATCAAACCAATTTTGAAGAAGAATTACCTAACTCCGACGAATCCGAACCGCCGGCAATTTGGATGAAGATGAGGAGGGAGCGGCGGGTGATATGCCACCACCTCAATCGAAACCGAGGGAATTTTAATCCCTCATCTTCCTATTGCATTTCACAAGAACGACGATTAACGGCGAATCTCGGATGCAATGCAATTATTGCACAACTCATTACGCCTTCCGTTCTAAAAATAATAGAGGCTACGGGTCGCTCAAATACCACATGGAGAAGAAGAATCCCGAAAAATACGACGTGAGAAGCTCTGAAACACAACTAAACTTCTCATCTTCGTCTACCACCGGCGTCGGAACCGGCGGCCAATGTACGAGTTCTAGTAGTTTATTTCAATATACCGAAAGTGGTCATAGAAAGTCTCTTGCGAAATTTGTTTCCGTTATGAGTCTTCCTTTTAATCATGCGCATAGTAATCATTATGAATATTATACTTGGGGTGCATTTAATCCATCCAGCACTAGGATTTCACGAAATAAATTGACTCGCGATATTGAAAAAATGGCAGGTGAGTATAAGTTGAATTTGATTTCAATATTTGATAGTTTGCCCCAAAGTGTTTATATATGTTCGGATACTTGGACGAATTCTTTTCATAATCATAATTATATGGGAATTACTTGTCATTGAATTGATAATTTCTGGACTTTTCAAAAATGTTTAATTGCATATAGAGATTTTGATATTTCGCATACCGCAGTGAATATTTCGCGCAAAATAACCACTGTTTTGTTCGAGTATCATTTAGGTAACAGTTTTTTTTCAATTTCATCTGATAATGCCGCCGCTAATACGGTTAGTTTAGATTTGTTAAAAACTTTTTGTCAACCCGCTATTGGCAGAAATTTTTTCATGTTAGAAGTATTTGTCATATTTTGAATTTATGTGTTCAAAATGGTTTAAATACTTTTAAATCTAAAATTCAACCGATTAGGAGTGCGATATATCATCCACATAAAAATAATTCGCTTAAAAAAATGGCAAAATTTTTGCCAAACTAATGATTTGCATCCAAAACAATTTTCAACTGATGTGCCAAATCGTCGGAACTCTACTTATAAATTGCTTAATGATACTTTTGAATATAGAGATGCATTGTGTGCATTTTTTAATAATCAATATGTTGATTTCGTTTTGTTTTCGCATATGTGGGATGATTGTTATAATATGATGTCCCTTTTAAAAACTTTTAACGACGCCACCGTGACTTTATACGGTGTTTATTATCTTACTTCTACACTACTTGTTGATCAATGTATTCAAATTGTACTTGTTAGTACTTCTTTACTTGATTCACCTGAATTAGGTGAATGTATTGCTAATATGTTGACTAAATGGGTCAAGTGTTTTCTGTTCATTCCCGACATTTTTTTGATTGCAAAAACATTAGACCTGGATTATCGGGTAGAGGGTTTAAAAAAATTTACTTAAAGTTTATTACGATGTATTAGGACCTTTTTTACAAGTTTCAAATATTGAAATTCCTAGCACTCTTAGTGTTGCTCACCAAGCAAGCCAATCATTAACATAAATTTTTAATGATTACAATCAATCTTCATCTTCTAGTGATGTTAATGTATCATCTTCCCCTTCCTCTTCCCCCACCACTTCTAATATAAGACCCAACGACCCTCGACAAGCTCTAGCCCCCCACCATATATGAGGTTGATTGAGGATACTAACCTAAAACGGTAAATGGTTAGTGCTAGTCGATAAATGGAATTAGACAGTTATTTAGGGGCTTTTGAACTCAGTTCGGTTCCAAAAAAACCCAATGGTATTACTAACGATCTTGTGCAGTTTTGGCCGAAAGTGACCAGTATTTTTCCTACATTCTCTAGGATTTCCAAGGAGGTTCTCGCCGTTCATGTTACAACAATCTTTGTTGAACAGGCCTTCAGCATGGGAGGCTATTTGTTAGATGAGCGTCGGTCTAGCTTAACACCCAAAAATCTTGAAAATCAAATGTTGATGAACGATTGGGTGAAAGCCAAAAAACGAAAACAATAAATGCAATTGGATGAAGGTGAAGAGAGCGACTATTACGATACCACTTCGGGAAGCAGCGACAACGACGAACAGGTAAGTAGGTAAGTGAGGTAAGTATAAGAACTACGTGGACTTTGATTCCTTTCCGAGGATACGTAGGCAATTTAATTCTAATATTAAAAGTTAAAATTTAATTTTAATTTCTAATATTAGAATTAAACTCTTTTTTTTAACTTATTCTTTAAAAAAAATCGAAGTACCCGGACTTTGATTCCTTTACGAGGATACGTTGGCAAGTTAATTCTAATATTAAAAGTTAAGTTTTTAATTTTTAATATTAGAATTAAAATCAAGTTCTTTTTTAAAAAAAATAATTTTTTTTAAAAACTTTTTACTTCAAAAAAATCTTATCATTTAATTTTTAATGTGATTTTGTTGTGTTATTTTGAAATAAGTGCCATCATCTTATTAATTTGGTTTTTTGTAAATATTAGAAGTAAAATCAAGTCCTTTTTAATTTTTTTTTCAAAATAATAAAATTTCTTACTTCAAAAATTCAATTATTCAAAATTTATTTATCCAGTTCTAATTCCATTTAAGTTTCAATTATTCAGTTCTTATTTAAGTTTTTAAGTTTATTTTTTTTAAAAAATAAAAATATAAAATTAAAAACCGGCGATTAACCGCCGGTTTTCCGGTTAACCGTCCGGTTCGATTAACCGGTTTAACCATAACCTTAATCGATTCTTCGCCAGTTAGTTTATAGTTAGGGTTAAATCGATTAATTTAACCGTCGATTAATTAACCAACCGATTTTTAACTGGTTCAACACATCTAACTCTTCAATCTCTTCTAATGGCAGAGTACTAATTTATAGACATCTACAAGGTGTAATTGGCCCACTAGTTCAATTAATTATGCCTTGTAGCATGTTTATTAATATCATTAATTCTACCATGCAGTAGATTTATTAGTTGGCCAACTAGTTCCACTTCTTCTTTTGAATGGGACATCTCGTTGATTGTTGTGTAGGTTAGGTTTATCAATGTTAAAGGTATATGAAATGCCATAAACTTCAACATTATTATATTCCGTCACTACATAATAAAATCATGGGCAACACTCTTGTTAGGCCGGACTAACGGATCATCCGTTAGGCCAAAATTTCATATCAATACATTATAGTGCAAAAACCAATACATTATAATAAAAAATTAATACATCATAATACAAAAATATTACAGTACAAAAATAAATACATCATATCACGGGTCAGAGATTTATGAAAAACTAATACTTTACAGTACAAAAATCAATACATCACATTATAAAAACTAATACATTATAATACCGGGTTAAATGGCCTAACGGGTCATGACCCGTTAATCTGGCCTAACACAAGTATTTGTCTAAAATCAATTGCTACTACACTTATATAACTTGTGAGTTGTATTTAATTCTAATACCATTGAACTTATACACATTGACTTATTGATATGTCCCCTCACTACAAAAAACCAGCAGTTTTCCGAGGAAAAAAATCGAGGGGAATAAATCCCTCGAAAAATACTGAGGGAAAAATCGAAGGATAAAAATCTCCCTCGATTTTTTCCGAGGGCAAAAATTCCCCTCGGAAAATCCTTAAAAAAACAACGTCAATTTTTGCCACCATAATTATCGAAGGCAATACCGAAAGATTTTTGAGGGAAAATACCCCTCGGAAAAATCGAAGGGACGAAAATACCATCAGTTTTTGAAAACAAAAAATAATAATAATCTACAAAATTCCGAGGGATGTGTTTACCTTCAGAAAATTCCGAGGTTCCGAGGGCCACCCTCGGAATTTTCCGAGGGGAAACACATCCCTCGGGATTTTTCAATTAAAAATCGAAAAAAAAAATAGAAAAATCGTAAAAATGAAAAAAAATCCTACCATCTTAGGCACGTGGGGTGATTTTGCCCCGATTTCGCTTGAAAAATATCAACGAACATGTGCGTATTCGCACGTGTCGTGTAATTCGACCAACAACCAAAATACGATCAATCGATCAACTTGTTCGGTTGAAAACGCGAAGCAACGAAGCGTCGTGATTTTGCCGAGGGGGCAAGGGGTGCGTCTCGGCAATCCAGAACCACGAGGGTCGGGCATCGATCGTTAAGTACGCGTTTTCTATTTTTTTCCGAATTTAAGTAAAAAATTGAAAAAAAAAATGAAAAAATAAAAAAATTTGTATAAAATAAAAATAAATCCAAAGAATTTATGAATGGGGCGGGGAGGGGTGCGTCTCGGCATCCCGGAACTACGAGGGTCAGGCGTCGATCGTTTATTACGCGCTTTCTATTTTTTTTTTCGAATTTAAGTAAAAAATTTGAAAAATAAAAAATTAGTAAAAAATAAATAAATCCCAATAATTTATGAACGGGGCAGGAGGGGGGCGTCTCGGCGTCCCATAATCATGAGGGTCGGGCGTCGATTGTTTAGTACACTTTTTCTATTTTTCTCATTTTTTTTTAATTGAAAATTTTCGAGGGATGTGTTTCCCCTCGGAAAATTCTGAGGGTGAGGAGTGGCCCTCAAAATTATCTGAATGGAAACACATCCCTCGAAATTTTTTAATTAAAAAAATGAAAATCAAAAAATATTTCGAGGGAGCGTCAATTCCTTCGAAAAACCGAGAGGGTGCATTCCCCCCGGAAACTTAACCTAATAGCAGCGGCCTCCCGCTGCCTTTCTCATTTGCACAACAGAGAAGAAGAAAGAAGAAGAGCCTCGCCCACCCACCGTCTTTCTCCCGTCGTCGTCTTCGCTCCAACCGCCGCCACTCGTCCACCGCTGCCTCCGCTCCAAGTCCAGCCTCCACCGCCGCCGCGCCGCTCCAAGTCCAGCCTCCACCGCCGCCATGTGTAGCCACCGTCGCCGCTCCGCTCCGCCGCCACCTGCTCCTCCAAGGTAAGTTGCCTCTTTTTTTTTTTTTTTTTTGTTATCATTTTTTATTTTATAAGTTTTTTGTTTTTGTAGATTTTTATTATTTTTATTTTTTTGTATAGATTTGTTGTGATGAAATTATTGTATAATTAATTTTCAAGATTAGGGTTTAGTGTTTGTTTAGGGATTAGAGTTTGAAATTAGGATTAATTAGGAATTAATTTATAATTATGGTTCAATTTAGAAATAAATATAAAATTAGGGTTCAATTTAAGAATAATTACGTAATTCGGGTTCAATTTAGAAATAATTAAAAAAATAGAATTCAATTTAGAAATAATTTGTAATTAGTGTTCAATTTTGGAATAATTATGTAATTAGGGTTCAATTTACGAATAATTATGTAATTAGGGTTCAATTTAGGAATAATTACTTAATTATGGTTCAATTTAGGAATAATTAATTAATTATGGTTCAATTTAGGAATAATTGCTTAATTAGGGTTCAATTTAGGAATAATTGTATAAATAGGGTGCAGTTTAGGAATAATTGTATAATTAGGGTCCAATTTAGGAATAATTACTTAATTAGATCCAATTTAGGAATAATTGCTTAATTAGAGTTCCATTTAGGAAAAATTGTATAATTAGGGTTCAATTTAGGAATAATTGCTTAATTAGGGTTCAATTTAGGAATAATTATATAATTAGGGTCTAATTTAGGAATAATTACTTAATTAGGATCCAATTTAGGAATAATTACTTAATTAGAGTTCAATTTAGGAATAATTGTATAATTAGAGTTCAATTTAGGAATAATTACTTAAGCAGGGTTCAAATTATGAATAATTCTTAATTAGGGTACAATTTAGGAATAATTACTTCATTAAGGTCCAATTTAGAAATAATTATCATTTAAATTGTTTGTGATGGAGGTGGTGAAATACCGTGGTGATCGGTACATGCATGTTAACTTAATATTTCTTATTGTTTGTTGTGAATGTGATTGCTTGATGTTGTAATTGGTTTGGGAAGACGTCGGTGATGACGTGGTGTACGGTGCCGACCGGGAGGTTTCGTCCCTCCAATAACGGTTTTCAAAATTATTTTAAAATATGACGGTGGTTTTCAAAATGTTTTAAATTATTTGTGATCGGTATATGCATGTCAACTTAATATTTCTTATGGTTTGTTGTTATGGTTTGAATGTGATTGCTTGATGTGTGATTGTTTGGGAAGACGTCTGTGATGACGTGGTTTACGGCGCCGACCGGGGAGGTTTCGTCCCTCCAATAACAGATTTTAAAATAGTTTCGATCCAAAATACACTCTGTGTAAACAATATACCTTAGACTCGTTTGGGATTTAACATCGAATAGAGAATTCGATACTAAATCACGAATTGTCCACTTCTTTGGACAGTTTGAGAGCGTGATTGCAATATGGCTTATCTTATCTATATGTTTTTTTTTGTTGATTATATAAATGTTGGTCCAGTATCTCTCTTATGTTCTCGGGTACATTGCACTGTATTTGTACTTAGAGAACTAAAGGGACATGCTTTCGAAGTTTTTTGTCAACAAAAATTCATATACTAAGACGATGTATTACAGGAAAATCACGTTTTCGAATGGGATAGGGCCTTACCAATAAATTCAATCATTCTCCAGCCACCCTCATGCTGCCCAATTTTTGATAAATCAATATAACAATCGTATAATGTTGGGATGAGTTCCGATCGTAGTTGGATGTACAAGTGAATCAACAACGACTATTTATCCTCACAATTCATGGATGGAGTCGAGAGTTTTATTAAATTTGCGCAAGCACATTTCGCTCATAAGGACGGACATAAGCTGAAATGTCCTTGTAATCATAGCAGATGTAGGAATAATAGTTACCTCGACGTCGATGATATCAAGTACCACTTGATAGATACAGGTTCGAGCTGAATTACTATAGATGGATTTACCACAGAGAAAGTTGGCTCACCACTTCTGGACGCCATCACGATTTTCATGCTAGAGGACCCTCTTACATCCCTTCTGAAGAATCATTAAATGCGTACATTAATATGGTTCAAGATGTAGCTGGTCCCGATTTTGACATGGTTGCTGATATGGAAGAGTCGCCGAACCCTGAGGCTCAAAATTTTTACGAAATGATGAAAGATGGAAATTAGCCATTGTATCCGGGGTGCGAGGGACATACTCAGTTGTCATTAGTTTCCCGTCTCATGAATTTAAAGTAAGAGAATCACATGTCTCAGAAGTGTTATGATCAATTGAGTGAATTAATTAAGGAGATTGTACCAAAAGACAATCTCGTACCCGATAACTTCTACAACAGTAAGAAGTTGTTAAGGGGTATGGGCTTACCGGTCGAAAAGATAGACTGCTGCAAGAATAATTGTATGATCTACTCCATAGACGATTCTAATTTGACAAGCTGCAAATTCTGCAATAAACCTCGGTTTAAACATGTTCGTCACGGAAAAACAAAACGACAGAAGGCTCGTGTCGCGTACAAGAAGATGTACTATTTTCCATTAACTCCTCGTCTGCAGAGGTTGTACGCATCTAATGCCACGGCGAAAGATATGAGATGGCATGCTGAACACGTGGTTGAAGAAAATATTATGCGTCACCTATCCGACTCGGAAGCTTGGAAACATTTCAACCAGGCTCATCCAAGTTTTGCGGCTGAAAGTCGAAACGTGAGATTGGGTCTTTGTACAGATGGTTTTCAACCATTAGGAAGTCTTGACGCACAATATTCATCGTGGCCCGTCATAGTTACACCCTACAACTTGCCTCCTTAGATGTGCATGAAAGAGCAGTTCATGTTCCTGAACGTTCTTGTACCAGGACCAAAGAATCCAAAAGACAAACTTGATGTGTTTATGAAACCTCTAATCACCGAATTAAATCAGTTGTGGACGACTGGGGCTCCTTCGTACGATATATGTAAGAAATAAGATTTTCAATTGCGAGCAGCCCTTATTGGACAATTAGTGATATTCTTGCGTATTCTATGTTGTCCGGATGGAGTACGGCCGGTCAAAAAACTTGTCCTTACTGTATAGAATGGTCAGACGCCTTCACTCTTAAGTGCAGCGGGAAGCAATCGTGGTTCGACAATCACCGAGAATTCCTTGAGTGCGACGATTTCAAAAAAGAAGATATGTCGAGACTCCACCGCCGGAAGTGCGCTCAGGGGTAGAAGTTTTGGCAGAAATAGAAAGATTGGGGCTTCTGAAAGTCACTGAACATGATGCAGCACTCGTTAATGTGCAAATATCTCGAACGTCTAGTTGGGGAAAATGAAGCATCTTCTGGGATCTTCCATATTGGAGGACAAATCTAATTCGTCACAATTTAGATGTTATGCACATTGAGGAAAATGTGTTTGACAACGTTCTCAACACGGTGATGAATGTCAAAGGGAAGACCAGGGACACGTATAAATCAAGGGAAGAGTTGAATGAGTATTGTAATCGTTCAGAGCTGGCACAAGATGGGTCGGAAAAGTGTCCTAAAGCCTGTTACACACTTGATAAGCTGTCGAAAGCTGCCATTTGCGATTGGGTTAAATCCCTTTGATTTCCATATGGGTACGCATCAAATTTGGGGCGTTGGGTCGATAATAAGGAATTGTGTTTGATCGGGGTGAAGAATCATGATTGTCATGTATTCATGCAGAGGTTGATACCAATAGCCTTTCGTGAACTACTTCCACCGAATGTGTGGAAGGCTCTAACAGAATTAAACCTGTTTCTCAAGGATCTCACGTCAATAGTCATTCGCACCGAAGATATGAGTCGACTTGAACGTGACATTCCGTTAATATTGTGTCAATGGAACTGATCATTCCTCCAAGTTTTTTGATTCGATGGAGCATCTGCCCGTTTATCTTGCGTATGAAGCGAGAATTGCTGGCCTAGTGCAGTATAGATGGATGTACCCGTTTGAGAGGTATCTTCGCAAACTAAAGAACAGCGTGAGAAATAAGGCCAGTGTTGAAGGGTCGATTGCAAACGCATAACTGGTCGATGAGGTCAACTTTTAGTTCGTACTATTTTGAAGATCACGTTCAACTAAAAGAACAAGATTGCCTAGAAATGACGACGGTCAGAATTGTGTGGATGACGCTGATGAAATTACCTCGGTGTTTAAGACATGTAAAGAGACGTTTGGTACAAAGGGAAAAAAATTCTAAGCGAAACAGAATACAACGCTGCAATGATATACGTGCTGCTAAATTGTGAGGAGGTCCAAGAATATGTTAGGTACGAATACTATATTCAATTTATACTGTAAATGTGTGTGTGTGTATGAATATATATATATATATATATATATATATATATATATATATATATATATATATATATATATATGTGTGTATGTATGTATGTATATGTATATGTATATCTACTAATACTTTTTTACTCAATTGTCTAACGAATGATGTAGTATTTTCATGAAGAGCATTCAACGTCTCCAACCAAACATTACCGATGATAGGCTCAAAAAAATTAGAAAATGAATTTGCCAATTAGTTCAAACATTACGTAAGACGTTCGGTACCAAGATGCATATCATATAATTAACGTATCTATTTATCTAATATATTTTTTAAATTACAAATAATTATTCAATGTCATAGGCTAGAGATCGTTCGAACAATGTGATCGACGTGAACATTAGGAGCTTAGTTGAGGGGCCTTCAAGATGTGTGAAAATGTATACTGGATGTAAGATAATGGTTATAGATTTCACACACTGGAGCACGGATCTAGAAAAGCAACATCGAGTAGTGGAGTATGCATTAAAGGGTCAAATTATGGAGCAGCCGAGTATGATTATTACGATCGTCTCATAGAAATTGTGCAGCTCGAATACACCGGCTGAATGGAGAGAAACACGCTAATGTTCAAGTGCGAATGGTTTGATCCAACTCCTACAGGCAAAAAAGTTCATCCATATTATAAGCTTATCGATATCAATCATAAGCGTAGGTTCAGTCGATATGAACCTTTCGTACTTGCTTCCCAAGCTGTACAAGTATAATTTTGTGCGTACCCAAGTTTGAGACGATACAAGTTGGACTGGTGGGCAACGAGTAAAATCAAGGCGAAATCAAATGTTGAGTTTATCGAGCCTCTACCAGGAGAACCATTTCAAGAGGAAGTTGTTAATACACGCACTCCGATTCAACTCGACGATGTCGATTTCCAATTGCACGACCCCAATGGTAATTACGTGGATGAACTTGGTGATGAGACAAATGATGATGCAGAAGAAGAGTTACTCACCGATCAAGACACTGATCAAGACACGGACGAAGATGAGTTTGGTGATAACTTTAATAGTGAAAGTGATTAGTTTGGTTGAAATATATGTAATTTGTTCATATTGTAAAACACACTTTTTTAAAAAACTAACTTTTTTCATGTTTTGGATTTATTAAGACGTTTGGTATATAACATATACTAGTATTTTGTAAAATCTCGTATTATTATCTAATAATTTTATCATATGCCAAGAGGTCGAGGTTCCAGCAGCATAGGTAGATTAGATATGGGGTCAGCTAATCGTTTAGCTGATTTCGATGACGACTATGTGGGTATTGGTACTGATCATTCAGCCCCGACCATGGATACACCGACACCGACACAGACACAGACACCAACACCGACGTCACGTACACCGCTACATACACCGTCCGATGTGGGTACCTCATGACAACAGTTGGCCCCACCACAGAGGGGGGGATCTCTGGTTTATATTACAGAGAAGACGTAAGTAAATTAATGATTTAAAAATTATAATTCTCGTTATGATTAAATTTTATTCGTAACAAAAAAATAAAATTGAATATAGGCTACACAACAGACAGACCAAGGTGTCCACTATACTTAAGGGGATTATGGAGAAGGAACTCCATCCAGCCAGGTGGTGCTATAAAGATGTCCCTAAGGAGACTAAGGATTTCTGGTGGCAGATGTTTCAGGTAATTATTATTTTATGTCCAAGTTTGTTAATCTTTATTGTAACTACACAATCATATGTATCAATTGAATTGTAATTCTTGTTTTATTTTGTAGGAGATTTGTTATTGGGGCCCGACGGTGTATACCGCTCATCAGATAAGGAAAGCATTTTTCTCGATGATGTCGGACAAATACGGGAAGCAGCTGAACGAGTATAAACAATATTATGCTTCAAAAGGTCGGTTGAGGCCATGCATTATCAAGGAGTTCTGGAGGTAAACGATTCTATTATATTTTTTTTTATTAAATTAGAGTTTTTTTTATTTAAACAGATAGATAATTTATATCGTATCTTATATATCATGCATTTCAACTAGGGCTTGGAATGTTGAGTGGGATAAGCCCGAGAACAAGAAGAAATCCGAGCAGTGCAGCCGGAATAGGAGGAGCGAGCCTGCTGGGCCGGGTCTGGGATGTCGAAGTACAGGGGGGGGGGGGGGGTAGATCTAATATCGATTATGCTCTAGATATCGTAAGTAATTTTAGAATATATTAATATATTATTTATTTATTTTAATGTTAATTATTTGAAAATTCTATTTGGATACAGGAGCGGGAGACGGGTGAGCCGGCCAAGGCGTTCAACATTTTTGTACGTACGCACAAGAAGCCCAATGACACATGGATCGATGCGAGATCCAACAATATTAATGTGAATCTTTTCCTTATTTTTAATTCTTTCTTTAGTTTTAATGTATAATTTACTAACGAGTTGTGTTTCAGGCGAAGTACTAGCGATAGATAGAGGAGGCGCCACATGCGTCTTCCCAGGATGCGGGTAGCGAGGTTGACCCTGACCGAGTTTTCTTCGACGTCGTCGGGTCGAGCAAGGGACAACACTACAGCACTGGCTCATACAGGAAGGTGATTGCTGATGCGAAAGGTTTTTACCCAGGCAGATCTTCCTCCTCCTCCTCCCAGCAGCATATGGCCTACGTGAGACACCTCGAGGCGCAGCTCCAGACGCAGAGGGAGGAGTTCCAGGTGGAGCTCCAGTCGATCGAGCAGCGATACATCGAGTCTGAGCGACAGCGTAAGGAGCAGTGCCGATAGCAGTAGGCATTTCAAGCGCAGGTGAACGCACAGATGGCCGAGATGTATGCTCGTTTCTCGCAGTACCCCCCGTCGTAGCCCCTCCGTCATAGGACAGTTTGATAGGGCTTTATAAAAACTTTGTTACTAAAAGATTCTGACGAACGCATGTAATAATTGTAAATTTTTAGATATTTTTATAATAATTGGTTTATTTATTTGTCTGTTAATTAATGGTTTTTCTTCAATTTTTTTGGGAATTTTAATAAATAAACAGGAATTAAAATTAATATTTAAAATATATTTTTTTTTAAAAAAATGAAAAAACCGAGGGGGAATACCCTCGGAAATCCCTCAGAAAACATACAAACCGAGGGGAAAATCGAAGGCGTATTCCCCTCGATTTTTCCGAGGGTAGACGTGGCCCTCGGTTTTTCGAGGGCACTAGGACCCTCAGTTTTCCGAGGGCACAAGCTTCCCTCGATTTTTCGAGGGAAGATAGGCCCCTCGGTTTTTCCAAGGACAAAACATCCCTCGGTTTGCCCTCGGTTTTTTCGAGGGTCATACGGGGGAAGTAACCGAGGGTATAGACCCTCGGTTTCTCCCTCGGAAAAATTTTCAGAGGGAGATTTTCCCTCGGAAAAATTGTCCAAAGAGGTCTTTTCCGAGGGACATTTTCCCTCGGTTTCTCAAAAGAACCGAGGGAATTTTTCCTAAAACCGAGGAAAAAATCCCTCGAATTTAATGTGGTGAAACTCACCAACTCTTTGGGTGTTGATTCCATGTTAAAGTGTCTACAATTTGAAATTCGATAAATTTTATAAAATTCCAGTATCCTCAGTTTCTGGTATATTCATGTGGATTTCATTAAATAATGGATCTCCATGGAATTCAATGGATTTATAGTTAGAAATACATTTACAAAATCCCTTCAAAATTCTTATCTCCTACTCTCATATTCTCATGGAACCGATTTTGCACCTTTTACCTCACCTCAGTGTTCAATTACCGTTCTATTGTATTCATCATTTATGCTAAGAGTTTAGGTTTGTTTATCTACTTGGAAGTGTGCCCTCCTACCATTGTTATAATACTCATGCTCACTTTCGTGTACTACACCGGTGTTGCATTCTTGTTTATTATTTGTTTTGTCTAACAGTTTAGATAACTTAATAACCTATTATGGATTTTTTTCTACCATCAAAACACTTTCTATGTGATTCAGTTGTTCATACCTTCTCTATTTGTATGCTTTGACAATTACATATCTTATCTTAAACCTTTTTCTTACTTATCTTTCTATTAATTTCCCTCACTCGTAAAATTGCGTTCAGTCAAGTGGTCAAACTGTATAAGTTCCCTTTATTCATATTTCTACTATCCACAACGATTCCAGATTATTAATATTTTCATTTGCTATATGAGCATTTCTTAT
>BMAC01000508.1:602167-624347 GCA_014905375.1 Phtheirospermum japonicum
TTGAAATCCTGAAGCACCACCACGAATGCTACCGCGCGTTCGCCTGCGGTGCGGTAAGGCACCACCCTATATATATATATATATATATATATATATATATATATATATATATATATATATTTTTTTTTTTGTGCTTAGGTATAAGTAAGCATTTTAATTCATTTATCCATCTTTCTTAAAATCTAAGATTTGATATGTTTTGCTCTCTCTCACCCGCCTCTCATTCACCTCAGTTTTCAAAACTTGGTTTTTTTTCTTGCCCTTCCCTCCTTGCCACCCTCATCTGAAAACCAAAACCAGATCGAAAACCCACACTTGGTAGTAGTCGTTCATCATCTTCAACAACCATGCTTATTCTTTTCTTTTTTTTTATTTATCAGTATAGGTTTTTTATATTTGTTTCTTTAATATTCCATCTTTTATTTTTCTACTATTTGTAATTGGATGTGTTTTTGAATTAATTGTATGCTCAAATAGCAAAGATCTCAAAATACAAAAATCGTCATTTTTTCTATGTTCATGTATTTTGTAATATTCCATGTATTGTGTGTTTTTTGATTTTTTCTATTTCGATCTGTTTTAGGATTGATTGTATGGAAAAATTGCAAAGATCTGAAAATACATAATTTAAAAAAAAAATTGGGATTAACGAGGCATCTGGATTATTTTTGTAATATTATGTTTTTTGTTTTCTTGGATTTGTGACTTGATCTGTTTTGGGATTAAATTTATGTTTAAATTCCAAATATATAAAAAAAAATACAAAAATCAAATTGCAAATATCTATTTTGCAGCCAGTATGCATATGATGTCAATCTGGATAAATTGCATAGTTTGAACTCCTCAAGGTTTTTTTACATCTATATCATTTGTTTTTCTTTTCTATCTTTATGTCCATCAGTATTTATCACAATACATAGGAGTGGGGTGAATAAGGGAAACACCTATATCAGCAAGAAGTCACCGTAACCAAATAACCTCAATAGTAATAGTAGCCATAGCACGATACTCAACTTCTGTGGAAGAACGAAAAATAATCTTTTGTTTCTTACTCTTCCAAAATAATAAAGAATCCCCCAGGAAGACACAAAATTCAGTAGTAGACTTACGACCTACGAGATCACTGACATAATCCGGATCAGAGTAGGCACGCAACTCCAAAGATGATGTAGATGAAAATAAGAGACTCTGGAAGAAGGTACCTTGTACATTATGTAACATACGGAGCAAAGCGGCTTAACAATCGTAGGTGCAGTAATGAACTAACTAACAATGTGAATAACATAAGAAATATTGAGGCGTATAATGGTGAGATAAATGAAAGAGATATTTTCGTAGTTTGTAGTATATAAGAGGTTCGTGTGGTTTGGTATTATAAGATTTCGATTCGATTCTAAGGATCAATGAGTTTTTAGTTTGAAAAATTAAAGGAAAATAAAAATAAACGAAAATAAACTAAGACTACGATGATCTATGAATGTAAATACAAGTATTTCGCATGCCTCTTTTCAGAGTGAACATGTTCAAATTGTTCACAATTCGGTGTTACACAAAAGGGCGAAATATGTTGAGGTTAATTATAATTTCACTCGTCATCATCTTTAGCAAAGCACTCTTACTTTGCCATTTGTTTCATCCACGTCACAACTTGCTGACTTATTTACTAAAAGCACATCTGTTTGCACATTTTCATTTTTTAGTTAGCAAACTTTCGATACCCATTACATACGCATCTTGAGTTTTGGGAGGATGTCAGAATTATTATTATTAAGGATAATTTAGTATTCTCTACTTGTGAGCATAAACTTGACAACACTTAATTGTATATAGTTAATTGCCTACCTTTCAAATAATTAGCTATGATCCAAAATTTATATGCAAGTTTGGGTTTCATTATCTTTTCCGCATTAGACCCTTCACGAATATCCGGGTATTATTATCCAGACTAGTTTAGTCAGTAACTATTCCTATAAAAATAGTTTATTGAGCCTTCATTTATCACTTCAATTGCATCTTGCCTCCCACTTTCAAATTGACAATAATTGGCTTTGAAATTCACAACTTTTGGTAGAGCATAGTTCTTATCCACTCGTGTTTAGTCATTTTGAGCGTGAATGATTTCACATTTTTCCCTACCATTATAATGTTGGTTATTCAGCATATATCTATATTTATACAAGTGTACATAACTCACCTTACAGTGAGACCTTCCCGAATTTCATAATTATGTTGTCAATGTTCATTTATTCGGGAAAAAAATAAATATCTCGATGCATTTATTCAAAAATTGACCTTCCCGAATTTCATATTATGTTGTCTATGTTCATTTATTCGGGAAAAACATAAATATCTCGATGCATTTATTCAAAAATTCATATTATGTTGTCTATGTTCATTTATTCGGGAAAAAAATAAATATCTCGATGCATTTATTCAAAAATACATAAATATCTCGATGCATTTATTCAAAAATTCAAAAAAACGCTAGAGGAAGGGGTTGAACCTTCGACCTTGTGGTTAACAGCCACACGCTCTAACCAACTGAGCTACTCCAGCTTTTTTGTTATAAAATTATTCTAATTCTATTTTAGCTAAGATGACGGTTATTCTCTCTCGTGTGTAGTTTGAAACACTACTCCAGCTTCTTCTTTTATTTAATTGTTATTCTAAACCCATTTTGGTGTGTAGTTTGAAACACTACTCCAGCTTCTTCTTTTATTTAATTATTATTCTAAACCCACTTTGGTGTAAGATGATGGTTATTCTCTCTCTCTTTTGTGTGTGTGTGTTGCAATCAAATTGATATGGTTCTTAAAACAAATTTATATACAACTAGTTTGAGACCCGTATAAGGCGGTTTTGAGAAATGAAACAGGTTGATAAATATTTATCTATAGATATAAATTATTTTGTTCTCGTAGCACAAGATAATTTAAAATATTTTTGATTTTTTATCTCTTGATATTTGATATAAAGTTTACCTGTAAGTTACACGAAAATTATAAAATGACACTCTTTAAAAATTTTGGATAGTTACAAAATTAAAAATATATAGAAGTACGGGTAACACAAAAAAAGTATAAATGTTGTATTATCAACTTGTATCCTAACATACCGGTGCCTACAAATATAAATATTTTGAAAATTAAAATATTAATTATTAGTGATATTAAATCATATTATTATTATTATTATTATATCAGTGTTTCAAACGGATATCATTATCATTTTAATATATCGTATCGGTTGCCTACTATTGAACATGAGATCAAAATGAGATATGGCTTGCCAAATAAAATTTATTTACATGTTTAGGTTATATTTGTTAGTATTTCTAAGTAAATATTAGGAATCGTAACTTATTAATATTATTTGAAACTCTAAAGATAGATTTTAATGAGCTTTTTACAAACAGTCCATTATAAAATACAAAAACTAAATCTAAATAATTTTAAATTATTTAAATTAAATAAAAACACCGTACATAAGTTCATAGTAGTTATTTAAAAAATTGTAAAAAAACATAAAAATAAAATTTAAATACTATAAAATACTATTGAAATATATTAATTCATATAAATAAAATACATAAATTTGTAATTAAATTACAAATACGTATTCATAAATTTGAAGATTAAAAGATCATCAAAAACATAAAATATATAAAAATATTAAAAACATTTAAAGAATTATTTAAAATTAAGAAACATAATTAATAATAAAATTGCATACGCATAATATAAAATTTTATATTAATTTAGAAGGTAATAAAACTTTATTACATTTTTATCTAGTTTAAAAGTATTTTCATATTTCATAATATTTTAGAACATTTCTGCTGTATTTTTCATTATTAAATATATTTATTAATTTATTCTATATTTATTTAACTTATTTTATAATTTTTTTAATGACTTAGATTATTATTCTATAATATTCCTAAGATATTTGTTTTTCAGATTTATTAAATAATTGTATAAACTTAAGCAACAGTTTATTATATTTTTTTATTTAAAGATCTCAAGTTTATTTATTATATTATAAAATATTGTATTTTGTCTATAGAAGTCTGCGATTAATTTTATGGCCCAACAAATGATTTTTCGGAATAATATTCGGTAGTTTTTTTTTTTTTGTATTATTTTATAATATTTTGATTAGCACGGATTTGTCTTTATTTTTAGTAGTATTTTAGTTACTTTTTCTTATTATTTTTGGTATAAGTTGGATAGTTTGAGTTTGAATTCTTATATTTATATTTCCAGCTTATTTTACCATGTTTTGATCTAGATTGATGCAAATAAGTGATTATTTGTGGTTTTTCACTTTATAGCTAAGTAACCGGAAGAGTTCAGCACGTAAAATATGAAGTATGATAATCGAGAGGCAAAGATCGAGCTTTCTGGTGAAAAAGTAGTAAGAATTTGAAGTTGTCGACTTTCTATAACGGTTATGCTACTGGAACTGTTATAGAATAATCAAAGGAAGAGAAGCTAACGGTACACTAGCGGTAACAACTAACCGCTAGCTGCTACCGCTAATACTATAACGGTTACTCACCAACCGTTATCGCTGACCAGAAAAGCTGAATTGAAGACTAACCGCTAGCTACTATAACGGTTACCTTATAACCGTTACTAAAGTCCGAATTAAAAAAAAAGAGACGTTTACGGTTGCTGCTTACGGTAGCTCCTTACCGTAAAGTGTTAACGTTAACGGGCTCAGTAACCGACCTATGTAACTTGCGACCCAAGATACGCGATTTCTATATAAACCACCCATTAATCTGAGTTCCAGGCTGGTACTTGAGCCTAAAAACTTACCAAAACATATTCCTAGGGTTTAGAGTCGGATTTAAACACCAAAACGCGAGGATCGAAGAGGAGATCGAAAATTCGACGAAGACGAGTTCCGGAGCCCGTTCGACGCCGTTCGACCGTTTCTGATCCGATTTGCAGCGTTTCTCTTCTGATTAGCCAAAGTTCTTACTGCTTTCCAGTAGGTTAATAAGTTTTCTATCCCTATTACTTGTTTTCTTAGATTAAACCTTAGTTTTTAAGCTTAGATAATTAGTTTTAAATTATTGTTCTTGAAGTTGCTTCGGATTTTGAAATTGCAAAACCTTATACGTTATTTATTCTCTATTTTAATTCAGTTTTCATATTATATTCTTGGATGTTTGAGACTTGAGTTGGTTGGTTATGCCCATGCGATCTAGTTTACGTTTTATTGCTTTGTTTTCATGGTTCAAGGTCTCGTTAGTTTCGTAGTTTATTATTTCATGCATGATCGTAGATTTATTAGGATTAATTAAGTTCGTTTAATGATTTTTATGCCGCTACATTTTAGATTTATTATTGAGTTCTTAATTAGTTTGAATTTTAATATAGTTATTTATTAGATAATTAAATTGCTTCGTTTTAATGGTTCAAGGTCTCGTTAACTTCGTAGTTTATTATTTCATGCATGATCGTAGATTTATCAGGATTAATTAAGTTCGTTTAATGATTTTTATGCCGCTGCGTTTTAGATTTATTATTGAGTTCTTAATTAGTTTGAATTTTAATATAGTTATTTCTTAGATAATTAACTAGTTAATTTAATTTAGATTTTAAATTGGTTAGATAATTGCTTTCAAATTCTAGGTTGATAATTTAGGATAATTAAATTAGTTTTTAAGTTCAAGTCTTGCAATTTAAATTCGTAGTTATTAATCAAAAATCAAAACAATACCCCCCAAAAAAATACTTTGGTTACTTGTTTTTGAACAATTCTTTGAGATCCGATAATTGTTGTCCTTGAGAGACGACTCAAGTCAACTTTCCACCCTACAAGCGCCCTCGTACTCTTGCGATCAAGTTTGCGTGTTTTTAATTTAAAATATCTTTAATTGGGGTGCACAAAAGTTTGTGTCTTGAAATCTCATTTTATTTAAAAATACCTTTTGTTGTTGTTTCTTATTTGGTATTTTATTATTTTTTAAAATTTATGAAATAATCATTTAGATGTCAAATCACACTTTATTATATTTTTATATAATTTAAAAGTATTTTACAATATATTTCATAGTATTTTATAATATTTCTATTATGCTTTTCATTTTTTAATATATTAAGAAAAATCAATATTAAGTATTTAATTTTTTATATTACTTAACATAATCTATATTTTTAACTACTTTATTATATATAAATAAAAATTTTCATTAAGATTTATTTATTAATTATATAAATTTAAATAATAGTTTTATTTTAAGTTTTGAGATTTATTTATTACGATATTATAAATTGTGTATTTGTCTACGAAAATCTACAATTAACTATGTGGCCCAAAACCTCTTTTTTATAACATTTCTTTTTATTGATTTGGTATTTTTTATATTACTTTATAATATTTTTTCCTTTTTTTCTTATTCAGATTTGTGAAGTAATTATTTACAATTTAATCACTCTTTAATTTTTATCTAATTTTACATTGGGTAACACAGTGTGGATGACATACCAAGTGTCAGCTGTAATATACCAAATTAGGGCCCAATATTTTTGAAACTCCACTCGCGGCCCACATTCATCCACCTTAACACCGAAAGACTTCAAAATACCTAAAATAGTCGGAGATACATAAATACAAGAATATGCTCAATCAATCCAACTTATACCAAAATTAACAACAAATCTAACTAAAACACTAGCCAAATATACAAAAATCATGACAAGTACGTGCGAGTCAAAAGGGTGTGATCGTGTTGTTTTATATGTTTGGGTATATGTTTGGGAAGGATATGTTTGACTTACATATCTTTGTCGAGCTGTTGTGTTATGTTATGGAAAAATTGGCAACTGACATGGCGTCATTGAAGAAGGAGAAAAATACTTTTCCAAGCTAAACAGAACACGCCTCGACTATTCATGTGCTGAGAAGAAGAAAAGTAGTGGATAACGGCATCGAGCTAGAACAGGAGGAAGACAAGTAAGAAGACGAGACCCAACCTCAAGTAGATGCACCTAAAACAACCGACCATATGCATAAATCTACAAATTTGTGTGTTCCAGGAGCGTTGAAAAGAAAGAACAATTCTACAACAACTAACGACCTCAATGATTCCCAAAAGTTGACTAGTTACGGTCAAATTCCCTTCCCAAGTCGACTTCGTCCAGCAAAAGAGAATAAGAAATTTATGGAGTTGTATAATTTATTGAAGAATGTGAACATTAACCTTCCCTTATTAGATGTTCTAAAGGCGATGCTCGCTTATGTAAAGTTTTTCAAGGAGTTGGCATCGAGGAAAGGCGCTTAGCAGCCAACCATTACGTGGCATTGACCAAGGAAGTTAGTGCAATATTCAAACAGCCACTGCCGCCCAAGGAGAAAGACCCTGGAAGCTTTTGCATAACTATTTCCCTCGAGAATGGACAAACGGCAAGAGGGATGCTCAATTTTGGCGCTAGCATAAATTTGATGCCCCACTCAATTTACAAGGAGTTTGACCTAGGACCGCTGAAGCCGACCACGGTGAGATTACAATTGGTGGATAGAACGATAAGGCTACCTTTGGGGATTGTGGAGGATGTCTTAGTACAAGTAGATAAGCTAGTAGTGCCAGTCGATTTTGTCATTATGGATGCTGGTGACGTACAAAGCGAGAATCGAGAACACACCAATTTGTTAGGACGTCCATTCATGTCTACAACGCGTACGGTGATTGACGTAAACAAAGGGAGGGTGACTATGTCCGTATTAGGCAAAACGGTGACGTTTTCACTTCAAGATATTCACAAGAGTCCTGCACAGTTTGCAAAGGACAATTGTTCTATTGTTGATTTAGTAGATTCTTGCGCGAATGAACTCCTGAGCATTAACACGATTGAAGAGTTTGATAATGAGGATGGCAAAGAACACTTGAGAGGGGTGGATTTGATGGATTTGCTGGGAATTGAGTTATGTGATATTATGGATGAATTTAATGATGGAATGCTCATAGAGAATGACGCATTTAAAAATGAGGCAAAGATGGAGTTGAGGCCACAACAAAATCGTTCGAAGTTTGAATCCAAGAAGGAGACGAAGCCACCACGTAGAAATCCAAAGAATGTTTCCCCCGACCCTTACGATAATTTTAAACGTGCGAAGAAAAAGGGCGAGGCTAATAGCAAGTATTGGACGAAGAAGAAGAAGAAGTCGAACAAAGTTTTTGACAAGAAGTTTAATGATGGGAGGTTGAAGGTTGGCCAACTAGTGCTATATAATTTTGATCGTAAGTTTTATCCAACCAATTTTGAAGTCGCATGGAGTGGACTGTTTTTTAATAAAGGAGATGGATGAGTATGGTGCAGCCACTATTTACGATGAGAGTACAAAGACAAAATTCCAAGTCCACAAGCATCGACTTAGGCCTTATTTCAAGAAATATACGAAGAGTCGAGACAGAAGCAAGAAGGAGTTCGTGGACCCACCACGAGCTAGAAATTGATCAAGCAACTTGTGTCAAGCTTTCGACGTTAAACAAGCATTTCTTGGGAGGCAACCCAGATGATAGTTAGTTTTTATTTTCTTTCTTTATTTTATTTATGTTATTTTTATATTGTGTCAATTACCGTGGTACGTTTATGTGTGTGTTGATGTGCAGAAAATACAATGAAATTGCTTATTCTGGACAACTAATGGTTATATAGCGGTAACTCGCTACTGCTAGTTCCACTCAAGGCGTTAACGATGACGATCAACCGTTGAACTTACCGCTAGCCGCAGCAACCATGGATAACGATGAGCTTACCGCTAGGCAACCTACCGCTACATGCTACCGCTAGTAGCGTCTGCTATTTAATTTTTAAGAATTTCATTTCCGTTGATCGAGGTCGCAATCCGACTCAAGTTTGCCGCAGCCCGACAACATTTTGATGTGCTGCAAACCAGCCATTTACGACGTTGAGCCGCAATCCGGCCGTTTCAAATCCCAATAGACGTGCCACCGGGCACTTGCGCGTAGCAATTGATCGTAATCATGGTTTGTTTTGTTTTGTTTGTTTTTATAGGTTTGTTCAAGATAATCCAATCATGCGGTCTAAGACGAAGGATAATTGCACAAGCGTTTTTTGGAGAGACTCGACTATCGAATTTTCAGGGATGTTTTCTTATCTCCCTTACTCTTATTTTATTTTATATTTATGACAATTAGGAGATTGCCAAGTTTTTAGGGAGGGGGATGGTTGAGTTGTGATTTATATTTGAAAAAAATTGTGCAATTTAAAAAATCTCGTGATTTAACGTGAATTTTTTACGTGATTGGTTACTATTTCTGCGCGATATTGTGTTTGTATGGCTTGCCTGTCAAAGTTAATTAAGTATGATTTGAGGTTCTTGTCTTTTGAGCGTGTATAAGTGCATAAAATTTTTCAAAATTTATTATTTATATATTGTAAAATGGTACTTGGATGCAATTGATTTCGCAAAACCTTAAAAGCAGCGTCAATTCAAAAATTTTTCATGTAAAAAGCCTGTGAGTAGCCTGAGTGATTATCATCTTTGCATGTGCTTGAATGAGTTTCTGATTTGATATCTCTTTGAAACCGCTGTGTGTAGTTGACTTTGAAAATGAGGTTAAGGCACAGAAAAAAACCTATTTCGGCCATATCCATATATTTTAGCCACTATAAATTCACGAATGAGCCAATCATAGCCAAATTATCCATGCCTATAGCCTTGAGTGATTTTATTGAGTCGACCCCTACTAACCCATTAAAAGCGTGGGGTAGGAGTTCGTTATTTTTTTTATTGGTTATTAGTGTTTTGGAGATTTTATTAGGAGTTTATGAAATTTCTGTAATAAAGGATCACCATCCTTTAAAAAAAAAAGCCCATAAAAAAGAATAAAAGGGGGATAAAATAAAAAAGAGAAAAAAAAAGGATGGTGAGTCTTGATATTTCGTGTTTAGTCATTGCCTACGCACTTTCTAAGGGCTTGAGTTTTATTGTTTCATTTTATGAAAGCCTAATGTTTAAAAGGCAAGAGTTGTGTTGAAAAGAAGAAGCGTATTATGAGCTTCAATTTCATTTTAGTGGTTTGAGCAACAAGTCAGTAGTAGAGTTACGAGTTGAGAAATAGCCTATGTTTAAAGGTTACGTTATGAGTGTTTAGTGAGGTTTTTATTTTTGAACAAGGTGAAGCATTTTGCTTCATGATTAGACCAGGTTGGTGAGTTATTGATCACGTTAGATCGTGAGTTAGCCACACGACTTATATATTCCATACCCGTCCAAAGAGCCTTACATTACAACCCTAAAAGACATTTTCCGAGTCTTTGTTTGACAACACACTTAATTTGTGATTGAAAAGAGATTGATTTTCCGTCCTTATTTATTGTGCATGTATTTGAATGAATTGAGTGTAATCACGTCTCATGCAGCAATGCCTGAGTGCTTTTGAAGTGAACACCCACATATATATTTCCCTTTTGAGAGGATGCCATGAATTTTATTTTGGAGCGACAATGTAATAAGGGTGGAGTGTTTGAAGTTGCGTGACATGTATCTATATTTTTAAAATCATGTATATAGCAATGCATGACTCATTGCTTGAACTGATTTTCATTCTTGTTATACTTTGAAACTATCGTTTGTTCGAGGACGAACAAACCAATAAAGCGTGGGGTAGTTGATTAGCACGGATTTTTCATGATTATTAGTAGTACTTAGTTACTTTTTCTTATTGTTTTTGGTATAAGTTGGATAGTTTGAGCTTGAATTCTTATATTTGTATTTCCAGCTTATTTTACCATGTTTTGATCTAGATTGATGCAAATAAGTGATTATTTATGGTTTTTCACTTTATAGCTAAGTAACCGGAAGAGTCAGCACGTAAAATATGAAGTATGATGATCGAGAGGCAAAGATCGAACTTTCCGGTGAAAAAGTAGCAAGAATTTGAAGCTGTCAAATTTCTATAACGGTTATGCTACTGGAACTGTTATAGAATAATCAAAGGAAGAGAAGCTAATGGTACACTAGCGGTAACAACTAACCGCTAGCTGCTACCGCTAATACTATAACGGTTACTCACCAACCGTTATCGCTGACCAGAAAAGCTGAATTGAAGACTAACCGCTAGCTACTATAACGGTTACCTTATAACCGTTAACGAAAGCCCGAAGTAAAAAAAAAGAGACGTTTATGGTAGCTGCTTACGGTAACTCCTTACTGTAAAGTGCTACCGTTAACGGGCCCAATAACCGACCTATTTAACTTGCGGCCCAAGATACGCAATTTCTATATAAACCACCCATTAATCCGAGTTCCAGGCTGGTACTTGAGCCTAAAAACTTACCAAAAATATATTCCTAGGGTTTAGAGTCGGATTTAAACACCAAAACGCGAGGATCGAAGAGGAGATCGAAGATTCGACGAAAACCAGTTCCGGAGCCCGTTCGATGCCGTTCGACCATTTCTGATCCGATTTGCAGCGTTTCTCTTCGTATTAGCCGAAGTTATTACTGCTTTCCAGTAGCTTAATAAGTTTTCTATCCCTTTTATTTGTTTTCTTAGATTAAACCTTAGTTTTTAAGGTTAGATAATTAGTTTTAAATTATTGTTCTTGAAGTTGCTTTCGGATTTTGAAATCGCTGAACCTTATACGTTATTTATTCTCTGTTTTAATTCAGTTTTCATATTATATGCTTGGATGTTTGAGACTTGAGTTGGTTGATTATGCCCATGCGATTTAGTTTACGTTTTATTGTTTCGTTTTCATGGTTCAAGGTCTCGTTAGCTTCGTAGTTTATTATTTCATGCATGATCGTAGATTTATTAGGATTAATTAAGTTCGTTTAATGATTTTTATGCCGCTGCATTTTAGATTTATTATTGAGTTCTTAATTATTTTGAATTTTAATATAGTTATTTCTTAGATAATTAACTAGTTAATTTAATTTAGGTTTTAAATTGGTTAGATAATTGCTTTCAAATTCTTAGTTGATAATTTAGGATAATTAAATTAGTTTTTAAGTTCAAGTCTTACAATTTAAATTCATAGTTATTAATCAAAAATAACAAAACCCCCCCAAAAAATACTTTGGTTACTTGTTTTTGAACAATTCTCTGAGATCCGATAATTGTTGTCCTTGAGAGACGACTCGAGTCAACTTTCCACCCTACAAACGCCCTCGTACTCTTGCGAGCAAGCTTGCGTATTTTTAATTTTAAAATATCTTTAATTGGGGTGCACAAAAGCTTGTGTCCTGAAATCTCGTTTTATTTAAAAATACCTTTTGTTGTTGTTTTTTACTTGGTATTTTATTATTTTTTAAAATTTATGAAATAATCATTTAGATGTTAAATCACACTTTATTATATTCTTATATAATTTAAAAGTATTTTACAATATATTTCATAGTATTTTATAATATTTCTATTATGCTTTTTATTTTTTAATATATTAAGAAAAATCAATATTAAGTATTTAATTTTTTATATTACTTAACGTAATCTATATTTTTAACTACTTTATTATATATAAATAAAAATTTTCATTTTTAAAATTTATTTATTAATTATATAAATTTAAATAATAGTTTTATTTTAAGTTTTGAGATTTATTTATTACGATATTATTAAATTGTGTATTTGTCTACGAAAATCTACAATTAACTATGTGGCCCAAAGCCTCTTTTTTATAACATTTTTTTTATTGATTTGGTATTTTTTATATTACTTTATAATATTTCTTCATTTTTTTTCTTATTCAGATTCGTGAACTAATTATTTACAATTTAACCACTCTTTAATTTTTATCTAATTTTGACATTGGGTAACCCAGTGTGGATGACATACCCAATGTCAGCTGTAATATACCAAATCAGAGCCCAATTTTTTTGAAACTCCACTCGCGGGCCCACATTCATCCACCTTAACACCGAAAGAACTCAAAATACCTAAAATAGACATAAAGTGTGGTAAAATAAGTCGGAGATACATAAATACGAAAATATACTCAATCAATCCAACTTATGCCAAAATTAACTACAAATCTAACTAAAACACTAGCCAAATATACAAAAACCATGACAAGTATGTGCGAGTCAAAAGGGTGTGATCGTGTTGTTGTATATGTTTGGGTATGTGTTTGGGAAGGATATGTTTGACTTACATATCTTTTTCGAGCTGTTGTGTTATGTTATGGATGGTTATGTTTTTGCGAGCTAATATGTTTAATCTTTATCTGCGAGCTTGTTTTAGCTCCATCGGATTATTTGTGATTCGAGGTGTGATCATTTTTCTTGGATTTCATGGTCTTATGATGGTGAGAAGTATGATTACGATTGGTTATGAATTCGCGCGACCTATATTGACTTATAGGTTTACTTTATACATGGTTTATGGTTTGGTTTTTACATGGTTTATGGTTTGGTTTTTACAAGGTTTAAATTGCAGGTTCATATATGGTTTGAGTTGAAGAGCTATGCATATAGTAAATAGAAATGGATTTGTTTATATATAAGCAAGGTTGTCCATAAATTCTGCGAGCACAAATATAGGTTTTCAAATTATGAAAAGCAGTAAGCCATCAGGTTGCGCTCGGCCCGGGGGAAGGAACAACGTCTTCCAGAGGAACATCCAGTTCGGAGGTCAATCATGCAGACAGTACAGCTCGGCCTTGGCATGATAGCCACCACTTAACATCAATGGGCTGCTTCATGTCGCCCTTCAAGTACTGAAAGGAGGCAGTATGTTGATGATGGCTAGCACTTCATGAGCACATGCGACGTTCATGGCCGCGAGCTGGTCTTTGATTATCCCTGCAGCCTCGTGGACCCATTCCCTGCTGCCCACAGCCATTTTGCAAAAGTGAATAATGGATTTTCTGAATGCCCTCAACAGCTCCTCCCGGTAGGCGCCCACGAACTTCTGGCCTACCTCGCTCATTAAGAAGGTCCGTCGACCTTCGGTGATACCTTGTTCGCGAGCTACTTGGATTTGTTCTTCTTTAGCCCGCACATTCTCTACAAGCTTCTGGATCTGCTCCCTGAGCTCATTGGTTTTGCAGGCTGTCTCGTCCTTCAGGCTGTTTACTTTGCTCTTCAGAATGCCATTTTCTTCTTCACTGACGTTCAGCTGTTTGCGGGCTTGGTCTAGCTCCACTTGCGTTAACGAGAGTTATTTGGTTTGCTGCTCGGCTTGTGTGTTTAGCTCCTCGCACTTCTTCTGCAGGTCATTTTCTGCAGAGCGAGCTTCCAGTTGGGTGGATATTGTGGAGTACAAGGTATCCAGCTGTGTAAACGTATAACAAGGAGAGGGATCAATAGTTGAGTGATGGCAGATCGTTTAGCTAAGGTCCAGATTTAAGATATTAGAATTACCGGAGTAAGTGTGCGTTCCTGGAGAAGTGCTTTTATTGTGGCCGCATCTTCACAATTGGCCAAACCCTTCTCCAAGTTTGGAGAGATGGATATGGAGCCGCCATAGGTCTTGCGGAGACATTTGCGTTTTGGAGCAGGGGAGCTTGGTCTTTTAGCAGATGGCTTGATTGTTCGCTTCCCCTTTGAAGATTTTCTGACTAGCCGCACTTCTTCCAGCTCATCCTCAATTTCTGGGTCAGCTTCTGTTCCAAATGCTTGATTCAACACCTCATCTATGTTGACGATGGGAGGTGGAGGTGCTGATGTGACCGCATGTTGTGGATCGGTTTGTGCCACGACCTCCTCAGAGCTCGATGAGACGCAGGTGCTGACAAATGCATTTGTAAATAATAAAATGGTGAGTTAGCATTAATTTGTGGCTGTTCGGGGTAATGGTGCAATGTTTTATAACGCAGGAGACCTACCAAACTCCGATCTAGTCATTGCGAGATCTAGGTCGACAGGACGAGAGTCAAAGCCCATGAATTTGAAAATTTTGGATCGGCTGGTGAGTAACACCACGTCGAATGGACGCTTACTCCATTCCGCGAGTTGGTCAGTGTATTTTTTGTGCAGGATTGGAAAATGTTTTGGACTGGTAGGGTTGGATTGTTTTGGGGTATGGTATTGTAGCTCGGTTGGGAAAGGCCGGCTCTCAGTGTTGTGAATGAAGAAGAAATTTCTCCTCAATTCAGCGACTTTATTCAAGGGGTTCACTAAGAACCGGGCTTTGCCGGTGCGAGCAAAGAAATAAAAAGAGTGTCTTTGGTATTTTATTTGAAAACAAAAATAGAAAAAACCTGGATCAGGTTGGGTGTTATAATATTTACATAATATAATATACCCCGCCAAAAATTTCATGGAGTTGAGGGTCAATTGTAAAATGGAGACTCTATAAAAATGGGCTATCTCGATGTAAAACGTGTGCGGTGGGAATCTAAATCCCGACCTGAGTAGCTCGTCAAAAAAGGTAATATGGTTGGGAGAAGGTTTCATAGGGTCTAAATGGAGCAGGTCAGGTAGGAACATCTGGGCGGTCTCAGGGAGGTTAAGGGTTTGTTGGAATTCCTCAAGTTTCTCCGACTCAGGGAGCAACCAGTAGTTATCCTTAACCGCCCTGGTTGTTAGGGGTGAGGGGAGTAGCTCAGCAGCATCTACTGCGGGTGCTAAAGTTACCTGGTTTTCTAAAATGTGCTCGCAGGGTGGTGGGTTACTAGGTTTGTGCAAGGGAATGCCTCTGGAATATTTACAAGGGCTAAGGGGGCAGGAGAGGGGTCTTCTGGTATATTTTCTAGGAGAGCTTGAGCGTCGGTGTGAGCCCTAGTCTGGGCTTCTAGCTCCGACCAACTGACATCGCCTTCTGGTTCGTCACGGAGGCCGGAGGAAGGAGGAAGGAGAAGAGGGCTGGTTTCGTCTTCTCTTGAAAGTGTAAGGGTTTTCAGTAGAGTTGGATTCCGGAAAAAGGTTTGAATTCTGAGAATCAAGGTTGGAGGATGCTAATTTTTGCCATTAAATGGAATTTACAAAAAAAAAAAAGAAATAAACAGAAAAACACAACACTCAGCAGATTCAATGCATACATGGCATTGAATTGAAATTAATTACTAAGAGGGGAAGGCTTGGGGACTTACCCATTTTTGCTGTCGCAGAGGTCGGTGATGAACGGTGTGTTGTTGGTGATTTTTTGAAAATTAGAGGGTATGTGAGCTTTTCTGCAGAGCGAAAATGGTTTTTTTTTTTTTGCTTGTCTTTTTTTGTAAAGTGACGAATGAGGGAAGAGGGAAGGGTTTTTGTGTGTTGGGCAGCGAGAAAATTATGGGACAGATTGGAGCGGGAATTGGTAGGGTTTTTAGGAATACTTTGTGCCCACAATATTTATTATACTACGAGAAAATGTGGGATGACGCGTGTCCTACACCTTATCAGGCTGCATTTAATAAATCTTTAAGGAGATGGGATGGGTAAAGGAAGGCGTGTTTTGACTTTTTGGGGCTACTTATGATTGCGCTTCTTGGATTGTTGTGCCCGATTACAACTTCAAGTCGTGGGAGAAAGGCTCTATGGTTTTAGGTCGCCAGGTATGGAGTCTGTGGGACTCGTAGATCTATTTTTCTAAAAGGAGCATTTTTCTTGGAGAACGAGTGAGCTCAGTGAGCTAATTTTTGGAGGTCGCGGTCTTATGTGGTAATTTCTTATGGGAGGATTGGGATTATAGCTCGGTATGCCGAGCTGAGTTATTGCCGAGTCGTGTTATGCTAAAATATGATTTGGTAAATTTGCAGGGTGATTTATTTATATTTTATGTTTATGTTTTATTTTTATTTTTGGTGGTTGTGCTCTTTTAACTCTCTGTTTACATGTCCTACCTGATTTCGTACCTCAATCAGTTAGAACATATGAGGGACTAGCTGATACGACACTAAAAATCCATACGTAATATATGTGGGTATTTATGGAAAGCGACCTCATCTCTTGGAAGGAGCATTTCTTTTGGGAGGTGAGCGAGCTGGTTTAAAGATTAGCGACCTGAGGTATGAGGATGAGTTCTCATATAGGGTCGCGATCTCTTATACTTTTGTGTGTTGGGCGCTAGCTGTTAAACTCGGTCATGGGCTTTATAAATATTAGGCTCATATGGATGGTCTTATGGGTTCCCAACGAACTATATGGAAAGAATTACAGGCCCAGGCCTATTCTGGTAATTTAAGCGAGAAATCTATTATTTATGGGAACTTAGCATACAGGAGAAATTCAAATTCTAAATCGGTCACGGTATTTATAGAAGTGTGGTGGGAGAAGGAAATCCTGACTTGGGGAACACTTCTATTGTTTCTATAAAAGGGTTGCATATCTCTCTTTATTTTTAAGTTGTTTTTTTATGACGGAATGATCTCTCGAATTATCTCTCGCACTATCTGACTTAAGCATCGGAGGACCTTCGCCCGGGCTGTCCCCTGCCTTGGTTGAAGGTGTTGTTTTGCAGGATTGACTAGGTCGCCAGTAGGATTTCTGGAAACTTATCAGGCCACTGTGACATATTGGAAAGCTGTTTCAGGTCGCTGATCTCAAATTTGAGGTCAGTGCCCCCTATTTTTGTTAACCAATTTTTTTGTTTTTTCATATACCCATACTAAAATAGAAATAGAACTTGGGAATAAATTACCAAGTCATTAATTAATAATATATAGATTTTTTAATAGAATAAAAAATATTGCGCTCATTTCGAATTATTTAAAAGAAAAAACCCGACAAGTAACATTTTCTAATAGCGAGGGCATAGTCGTCTTTTAAGAGCTTGACTTGGAAAGCACCCAAAGCAACATCCGCGTGGGTCCAATCCAAACACAAATAGAAAAAACGAATTAAAAAAGAAATATAAGCACTCCGCGTATGTAGGAAAGATTTCTGCGGAGTAGGTACGCCGTGAGATTATGTGGTTAGTGGGCCCCAGCAAATAGTACGGATCCCGCAACGCCATTGGTTGACGTAGAATCTATCCAACCAGAAACTGCCACGTCATTTGATACGGCGTTATCCGTGACAACCCAATCCGTTAGGACGCGGAGCAATGATGTCATGTGATTATATATTCCCCACGGATCGATTCTGCTTCCCCACATTAGGCCTCAGTGAATTTTTTTATTTTCTTAAATTAAAAATAATAATAAAACCCACTAATTTCATCCTACTAGATGTGTTTTAGCGTATGCAACTTTAAATCCCAAACTCATGTTTGAAGTCTTGACAATACTCAATGGGAGAGTTCAACTTATTTACAACAATTTATTTATTTTGACTAGTATATTCTCAATTAATTGTATACATATGTGTGTATTTATTATAGATATTTGCAATAAGAAAAACTTTAAATGAGAATTAACGACTTGAATTTGCTTAAATACTATTGTATGGATAAAAGAGTCGATGAATTTCTCGAGGCTTGTTTTTCAATCATTTATAATATAAATTCGATATTTCAAATACTAAATACTCGTCTGCTTTAAAATACAAAAACAAAATACTCAACCAACAATCTTTTACATATAAATAATTAAATATTACTAAATATAATATTATAATTCAATATCATTAACTTTTCAAATATAATTTGACATTAAATACAATATAATAATACATTATCATCCACTTTTCACACATGAGTTAACAAATAAAAATTCTTATTAATCAAATAATTCTGAATACCACGAGATTATTAATACTAGCTCTTTAATATTTAAGTGGTTTTATACTTATTAAGCCATGTGATTTTTCATGTTCTTATTTATTCATTACTTATTTATTCAAAGGGTAATACTTTTAATATTATTAAAATTATCTAAATCTTGATTTTAGAAAATCACAATCCAACCTTGTTCATAACTAAATATAGATAAACAAATCCATTCCAAGTTATATTAAAGTTTAAGTCCATGCCTACTTAAAAATCTCATTAATCGTTATTACGCGAAGTTTAGGGTAGCAAGTTCATTAATGAATCAGGTTATTATAATTAGCTAATTTGGTCTAACTTTATTGGCATAATAACATGTCAATTTTGAACAAATTTCGTAGTTCGAAACAATTAAAATTCCAAATGGTTAGTAGAAGAATATTAAGCTACTCAAACTCGTTCCAGATCAATTTAATTAATGATCAAATTAAATTCAAATATAAAATTTTACATTAGATAATTGTATGTTGGGTTGGTCTGGCTTCATATTTGTACCTAATTTAGCAAGAGACAACAAAAGTGATTGCATAATTAAGGTACCACGTGGGATGCCAAATGTACACAACTTATGCCCACGCCAGACAACCGAATCGTTGAACTGAATTTCATATGACTTTTTTTGGGCCCATTATTCCACCACAATATTATCAGTCCTAAATTCCTAAGGTTTATTGTTAATTTGTGGGGCCACAAAAAGATTAACTCATATAATTTCGTCCCTTGCTGATGTTAAATTGTGGTTTAATCTTTAAACCAACGAGTTTTTTGCATGGTCCCAAAATATGTGACAATTATCAATTTGATCACAAAAGTGACGCTTGCTCTAATTTCTTATATATTACTGCTTATAATTCATGTCTGCTAATTTATTCCTGCAATTCTAAAAATTTCAGAAGAATTATTGAATTAATTTTCGCACAATCTTTTTCTTTAAAAGAATAAAAAAATAAGAAGCAATTTCTACCCCAATTTTAAGCTAAATCAACTTCTAGAAGGCTTGATTTAGTTGTATACATATAAACAATTCTTTCTTTGTTACCAAAACCAATCGAATGGCAAAAATACCCTCTATGATTATGTTCAATATTCAAACATTCCGATCTTCTATTTCTAATATGATAATATGGCCTTATTTGGTTCAGCTACTAAGAGGATATTATAACTAATTTCCAATATAAGTTCATTTAAATTATTTGGGTAAAAACTCTTAATAATCTTTTAATAGTTTATTCAGCCTAATAAGTTCATATTGAGAAAGAAAAAAAACTACTACAAATTATAGAATTTTTTAACAAGCTCCTATTTTATTTTTTAAAAAAAATATTCTTTTCGTTTTTCTTATAATTTATTTATACATATTCTTATTTTTGAAAGATTACTAGATAGTCAATATTTATTACTATTGTAATTTTATTTCATTATTTTTTATGTATAATATTTTTATATTTTTGAATTATATCTATATTCGATATGATCTTTCAAGTTACAAAAGATGAACGTTGATGCATAGAAATAAAATCATTTAATACGTGAGGCATTTATTTGATCAAATGAGATGAGAAATTAGAGATCTTGCATGGTATTCAATGGGATGATGGTGAAAAGTGAATCGTATGTTTGAAATTGTTGTTCATGTTCTATTTCATAGTTCGTACTAATATTGGGCACATATTTATTTCTCCTCTCCCTCTTTTAACGTACAGTTATCGTTTGCCTTATAAATGATTGGAAATTTATGCTTTAAAATAAATATAGAGTATGTTTGTCAGATAATTTTGCAAATAAGCTAGTTTATATCTAAAAAGCTAGTTGTAGTTGATAAGTTAGTTATAAGTTTATAGTTGAAATTAATTGATTTAAATAAAAGTGAATTTAATTGATAAATTAGTTCAAAAAAATATAAAATTACATAAAAATAATTTTTATAAATAATAATGTTTATGGTAGCTTTTCTTAAGAATATGCATTATAAATCTAAATATTTCCGTTCCTAGTATCATTGTAAATTTCATTAAAAAATTCATAAGCAAGTTTTCAATAATTGCACAATAAATTTTCTTTAATGGGTGGGAAGAGATTTTGTCTTTCTTTCTATTGTATACTAATTAATAATAATGATAATAATAATAATAATAATAATAATAATTGTACATTACTAAAATAAATTCAAATATAAGTAAAGTAATAATTTATAACATGATAAAAGAAAGAAATATAAATACATAAGAAAAAACAATATAGTTTTCAAAAAGAAAAATAAATTTAAGAGAAAAACAAAAACAAAAGCTCCACGAGTTTATTTTAAATATTTATAAAGCATTTGAAATAAGATCAGATTTTTCAAAAAAAATTATTCAACTAAATAAGGCTTATCCCTCTAAATAAACTATACACTAACTTATTGTACTTACCGAATAAATATATAATAAATTTCATATACATAATCACTATCTATAGTATAGTACTACTCCCGTGCATAAATGAATGTGGAGTCGAAATTTAACGATCTCTTGACGTAGTATTATTTTCTTAATTAATTATTATTTACCAAATAGTAAAAATATAATATTTTCCGAAAATGGGGAGCACTTAAGCATCCCTACAACACAATCATTTAATAGAAGATCCAAGGTTAAAAACTTAGGGGCGTAAAAATGGGATTAAGCCCGTTTTAGTCATCTTAAACTCTCTATATATATATCAACATCTTTGATTATGAAAAAGTACATGATGACACACACCCAACCTCTCTCTCTCTCTATACATATATATATATATATATATATATATATATATTATATATATGTGTGTGTAAATGTAAATATTGCATAACGGAGTAGTACAATGATGAGAGTCGGTGGTGGAATGGGAAGCGTATTAGTGACGAGGAAAAATAAGGTGGCCTGTGTTCAATGATGTCGTGGAATTAAATATATTTATTTATTTTAATTTTTCATTTTTTTTTTTTGGAAACCATGAATATAATATATTTTTGAAGGACTGAATTTGGTACCAACCTTTTTATGCCTTTGGACCAATTGTGAAATGCCATTGATGTTCTTTTATTTCCCTTTTTAACCAATATGTGAAGAGGAGTGAACTAAGTGCCACTAACTTTCATGTTATCTATTAAAGTATTAACTAAGTACTGTGTCGTGCGTTGAAACGATAATTCTTCATTTTTATTTTTGTAAAATAAAAATAATTATTTTAAATGTATTAAGATATTTAAATAAATAATTGTATATATGTATACTTAAGTCATATGTGTGTGTGTATTTTGGTGAGAAACATTACTGGTTTTCAAATTAGAGATGATATTTACTACCATAACTGTTCCATATATATAAATCATCTAAATATTATTTAAAGATCTAACAGTATTGAAAATAATATAACCTGTTTCATAGAAGAATTGTTATTATACGAAATGTAGTTTATAAATTCTGAAAAAATTTCTTATACACAACTTTTGAAAAAAGAAACTAAATCAAATCATCATTATTATTAATTATGGTATCTATCATAATTATGTTAATAAAACTCCTACACAACTAAAAAA
>BMAC01000508.1:627560-662663 GCA_014905375.1 Phtheirospermum japonicum
TTTTTCATGCTCTAAATTATAGTCGTTTGCACATTTTACAATATAAAGTATTTTTCGAAACAAATTGTCATACGAATTATTTGTGATTTGCAAATTGCCCCATAAATAAATATTTTTGTGGTTTGACACAAAATCATAATAATTCTAATTTAGGAGGTAAATTACAAACTGCGTAATTCGTATGGTGATTTATCACAAATAATAATTTGTATGGTAAACTTTGAAAAACACATTTGTTTTGGGGATATAAAATAATTACCACTTCAAAAGTTGTCAACTCTTAAATTGTAAGGTTAATATTGCTATTTTAACTAAGAACAAGACTATCAAGGACTCAAAAATAACACATCAATAGAAATGACAATAATCCTGGTTAAAACGGGACTATCAAGTATTCAAAAGTAACACATCAATAGGAATGACAATAATCCCGTTTAAAATGGGAACCCGCCCGTCGTCACCCGATGATGGGGATTACAGCCTTAAGCTGGAATGGAGATTGGGACAGGTATGAAATAGCAAGTTTTTGCGGGGGCGAGTACGGGGATGGGGATGATGTAACCCCACTAAGTAATCGTCCCCATTTGAGACTCACATATATTATTACTTAATTTTTTATTTTATATTTTGCACCATTTTAAATGTAATAGACTAAGTGTTTGTCATGTTATTTGAATTTTATTTCTTTATATTTAAGTAAACCTAAAAATCAAGTCCCATGATTTTTTTAAGTAATATTATTGATATGAAGGCGAGTACAAACGGGTACGAAGTGAGCATTGCGTGCGTGGGGCAAGTAATTGGTATTGCGGGCGGAGACGGAAGCACAAATACCTGTTTAATTTAAATCGAGCGCGAAATGGAGACGGAGATAACCTTTTCAATCGGGGACGAGAATAGTGTACCCGCCTCCGCCCACCCCCATTGCCATCCCTACACATCAAGAAGTTGTATGACTAAGGTTGAGTTTATTGAAAATACTTATAACTTATATCATCATAATAAGCTCTTTTAGGCTGTTTGGTAAGAATCAAGAATAAGCTCTTTATAGGTTATTATGCCTAATAAGCTCTCGTTCAGAAAAAGTTACAAATCGTATCTTTTTCTAATAAGCTCCTACCCTATTTGGTAAAATCTTTTTTTATCCTTTTATATTGTAAAAAGTATTTTATTTATAAACTAATATATTACTTTATATTTTACAAAAATATTTTTATTAGTCATAATTAAAATTTTATTTATTATTATAATTATCTTTTTAATTATTTTTCAAGTATTTGTATTTTTTTTAAATAATCTTTTGGGAAGTCTTCATTAACTATTATAATTTTGTTCCTTTTATTATATATATATATATATATATATATATATATATATATATATATATATATATATATATATATATATATATATATATATATATATATATATATATATATATATTTTATATTTTTTAATCATGTTTATATTGGTAAATTAACTTTCAATCATCTACTTTAATCAACTAATTTACCAAGCACTAATTGAAAATCAGCTACCAGCTATCAGTTATCAGTTATTAGCTAGGGCTAATATTGTTATTTAAAAAAAAAAACCAAAAAAAAAAACATAATTCAAGGACCGAAACTACATCATCAAAGAAGTTGTATGATTAACATTGTCAATCAAAATCCCTAAGAATTGTAGAACGAAAACCACGATTAAGCCTGGTTTTTAGTGAAGAAGAGTAGAAGCCGTGAATGAAGCCTGGTCAATTAGAATGTATTAGCCCGCATGGATTGGCCTAACACTTTCTTTTATAACATATATAGTTTGAACTTCGGTGAACAATATTATTAATTTTAAACCTATTAATTTTGGAATTGCATTGATACTCTTTGAGGTTCTGATTTCAATTTCCTGGTCTAACACAGCGAAAGAATTAGATTGTGTAGCCACTGAAAGTGATATCATCAATGTTGGGAAAAAAAGTTATTTTTAATTTATTATATTGATTATTTTATGTAAAAGTTACGTGATATTAATCAACATCAAATCACGTCAGCTAATTGTAAAATTCATTAAAAAACGGTCCAAGAAAAATTCGATCGGACTTTATTGCTCACGTGGCGTGAATCAGACATTTCCTATCACTCATCTATAATTAAAAAACAAAAAAAAATAGTTTTTTCACTTAATGGTGCCTCTTTGTATGAAAAAAAAAATACATTTACTCATACTTGATACACAAGAAGAATATTGGCAGATGTCAAACAACGGTTCCAATGACACTAATTAATAAGTATATATGTTTATATGATTTTTCTTAAAATCATATGATAATTTTAATTGCCATAAATGTGCAGACACGACTCATTAAGCTTGCAAAGTTAAAAACTAGATCAAGTCGTGTTAATTAAGGCTAAAAATGTCGAGCCTGACTATGCGATGACCTCATAAGTGTTAAATACGAGATAAACCAAATCATGTTTGAATGAGTTGTATAAATTTAGAAAAATCATGCCTAGTAGCCAATTAAAACAACTAAGAATATGAAATCTACACCGGTCAGCAACGAATTTGAAAGTTCACCAAAAAAATTTGTCGAGCGGATGATGAGTTACGGAAAATTTGAGAAACTCTCATTTTTTTGACATTGTAAATGTTGTAGCGCTGACATACCTCTATAAAGACATAAAAGCAAAAAAAATAAAGAAAAGAAAATTTATGTCAGCAAATGAATTGACACTTTTTTTTAAAAGAATTATCATTTCAATATTAGTATTATTTTTTTATATCCACGTGGAGGTGGGTTAGTTTCATGTCATTTAGTATTACTGAAAAATAAATTTATGTGAGAATCACATTTTTGTGGTCTTAATGTGAAACCACACAAGAGAATCACAAATTAAAGTTATATTTAAATTATTATTGATTAAAGTATCACAATCACAAAATTTGTTAAAATATTACAAATAAAATAATTTTACTATGAAACTTATCTCACAAAAGTATTTGTCGTTGAAGAGTGATAGAAAGGAAGTGAGCTCTTGGCGAGCTAATAATGGTAAATGCAAGTATAATTGTATTATGTATGAGATGATGAACATATTAATATTTGTTACACTCAACTGAGCAGTGTGTGGCTATTTATAGCAAGATATCTGACTATAGCAACCCTAAAATGTGCGGCTAAGATTTCTACAGTACAGCCTGACAACGACTATTTACAATGAATGGTTAAGATTACTACAATACAATCTGACAGCTGTAGCAGGCTGACTGGACGTACTATACTAGGGCTGACATCATCTAACATCATTTTTGTGGACGTACTATACTAGGGCTGACATCACAGCGGACTCTTATGTCGACTTCTCATAGCTCGGCATGCAAGCGACCTGAAGTTTTCAGGTCGCTAGTTAAGTCGGCACACATGCAACCTGTTGGTATCAGGTCGCTGATCATGTAAATACTCATGCGACCTATTGGTATGAGGTCGCTGGTCATGCGACTTGAATTCTTGAGGTCGCTCTACTCTATCATGCCCCCCAATTCAAACGAGGTTAGGGGATGAACTTGAAGCTGACTTGTTAACCGAGTGAAGAATTGGTTGCTCAAAGGTCTAGTCAGTGAATCCGCGACCTGATAAAGAGATGGAAAATAATGTACTTTCAACTGATGTGCAGCAACCTGATCTCTAACAAAATGGAAATCGATTCAACGTGCTTGGTTCTAACATGGAGAACAGGATTGCTCGCAAAGGCTATGGTGCTGAGGTTGTCAACCAAAACAGTTGGAACTTGAGGGAGTTTAACATGTATCTCAGAAAGAAGGGCTTGAATCCAAAGTAAATCAACTGTTATGTGAGCTAAGCTTCTGTATTCGGCTTCAGCGCTTGATCTGGAGATGGATGACTGCTTCTTGGAGCACTAAGAGATGAGATTTTGTCCTAAAAAGACACATAAACCAGTAATTGACTTTCTGTCATCATGGTCGCAGGCCCAATCAGAGCTGGAAAAACCTGTCAAATGTAAACCATAGTGTTTTGTAAATTGAATGCCATAGGTCGCAGTTCCTGCTAGATATCGCAGGATTCGTTTGACTGCGCGCCAGTGGGTATCAAGGGGACTCTGCATATACTGGCACACTTTATTAACACTGAAGGCAATATCTGGCTTTATTATTGTTGCATATTGTAGTGAGCCAACTATACTTCTGTAAAGGGAGACATCAGCAAAGGGAGCACCATTATGTTTGGACAAGATAGGAGATGTGACCATAGACGAAGGTGTTAGTTTGGCCTCAAGCATCTTAGCTTTACTTAGTAATTCTTTGATATACTTAGTTTGGGAGAGATGCATGCCAGTTTATGTTGTGTACCTCAACGCCTAAGAAATGGTAAATCTCTCCCAAGTCTTTAAGAGGGAAAAAGCTATTTAGCTGGGTGATGACTTGGGAGATCGCAGAGGAATGTAAACCAGGAGCTAAATGCAGAAGGTGCTCATGGTTTTGTTGTACAGAGAGTGATCAGCTTTGGAGTTTGAGAATCCAAGAGTGGACAACACTAGTTTGAGCTTGAAAAACCAGGCTCGAGGAGCCTGTTTGAGGCCATATAGAGATTTCGCAAGCTTGCAGACATGTGTTGGACAAGAAGGAAGTTCAAGGCTAGGAGGTTGGGCCATGTAAAGGTCTTCATCAATATGGACATGAAGGAAAGCATTGTTAATATCAAGTTGCCGAACAGACCAATTGTAGTGAGTAGCTAAGGTCAACACAATCCTAATTATGGTCGGCTTAACCACTAGATTGAAGGTTTCTGAGATGTCAATGCCAGAAGTTTGACTATAACCCTTTGCCATGAGACGAGCTTTATATCGAGTAATACTCCCATCAACATGTCGTTTGAGATTGAAAATCCATCTGCAACCTATGATGGATTTATTGGGTGGAGCAGGGACAAGAGTCCAGGTAGCATTGTGAAGCAAGGCTTTATATTCAGTATCCATGGCTTGTTTCCAAAGAGGATGTGAGAGTGCCTCCTGAAAAGAGGAGGGTTCCTGTGAATCCAAAATATGAGCAGTGAAGGCCCTGTGTTTGATATTGCATGTTTGCGACCTGGTGACCAAGTGATGGTGTTTCTGGGCTGCAGCTGCATTTTTAGTGACAGAAATAGGTGGTGACAATTCCCAAATGGCAAATTTACACATAGGGGAATTGTGGTGTGAGTAGAGTCAGAGGAGATAGATACAAGATTATGAGATGATGGAGGTGTAGGTGACTATATGTGAGAAGGAGAAGGAGGATTTGTAGGCGTAGGATTGTGATTGGGAGATTGAGAGTGACTGGTATCATTGGTGGTTGAGTTAGATATGGTCGAGGTATTTCGAGAAATTGTATTTGGTTCCAAAACTGGGGGTCCCTGATGATGGAAGGAGGAGGTTTGTTCTGGATTGAGAGGCTGTTGTTGGTTGGAGTGTATGGCAAAAGGAATTTCGATTTCATCAAATATGACATCTCTAGAGATTATGACCTTGCCATTTGGGAAGAGAACTTTGAAACCTTTATGTTTAGCTGTGAAACCAAGGAATGTGCCTGGTAAGGATCTGGGTTCCAGTTTTTGTTTGTTGTAGGATCTAAGATTGGGATAGCATAGGCAGCTGAAGGTTTTAAGCAAGCTGTATTTAGATTTATGACATGTAGCTTATGAAGTGGAGATATATATTTGATGGACTTGACAGGCAATCTATTTAAAATATAAACAACAGTGCTAAAGGCATCATCCCAAAATCTAAGTGGAATGTGAGCATGAGTCATCATTGCTAATCCCATTTCTACTATGGTTCTATGTCTTCGTTCAGCAAGACCATTCTGAGCTGGGGTATAGGGACAGGAAACCTTATGGACAATGTCAGAGTCATGAAAAATTTGAGTCAGATTTTCGAATTCCCCACCCGAATCACTTTGTACGGATTTGATTTTATAGGAAAGTTGGTTTTCAGCAAGGTTTTTAAAATGAATGAAAGCAGATTTAACATCGAATTTGGCTTTTAAAAAATAGATCACGTAAATCTGGTGAAGTGATCTACGAAGCAAACATAATATTGTGAGCCAGTGGAGGATGTGACAGGAGATGGTCCCCAAACATCTGTGTGGATAAGCTCTAATGGTGTAGTATAAGCAGTTTTAAAATCAATATAAGGTAAGGCATGGCTTTTAGATTGCATACAAGAACCACAAGGATACTTATTTTTATCAACAACAAAGGGAACATTACAGTCTGTCATCACTTTGATTACAACATCATGAGCAGCATGTCCTAATCTAAAATGCCACAAGTCTATATTGTTGGACTTATTATCCTAAAATGAGCGAGTTGAGAAGGTGAAAACTTTAGAGGGTATCACTTGTGTAGGTTTAGGGGACTTGACACATTGAATATCAAAGTTGTAGAGACCATTCTTAAGATAACCTTGGAGAAGCACTTGGTGTGTAGTCTGATCCTTAACAAAGCAAAGATTGGGGTGAAACTAAAAAAACACAGAATTATCTCTAGGAAATTGTGACACACTAAGGAGATTTTTGGTGATTTCATGTAAGAGATTTTCAAGATAAAAGATTTTGAGTGAGGTTTTGTGAGTAAAGAATTGGCAATATGTGAAATGTACAAACCTGTTCCATTACCAACTTGCAGCTTGTTGTAATCTTGAAATTCGGAGGCTATGTTGAGGTTTGAGATTTCATTGGTGACATGATTAGATGCTCCAAAGTCTGCATACCAAAAGGGGTTGTTGCCAAAATCTGGATAGGCTGACATTGCTGAATGAGAGGTCATGCTTGTCTGATTAGAGAGATCATTGCTTGTTTGAGTTGTTTGTGCTTGCATCTATATATGAGGTTGCATATTAGTAGGCCCAGGTAGGGATGACAATTCTGCCCCGGACCGACCCGACCCGTGACGTTTGGGGCGCCCCGCCCCGTGACCCGGGGCAGGGCGGGGCCGGGTATCGCCTCCGCCCCGCGGGTACCCGCCCCGGCCCGACCCGTCATATATTTTTTTATTTTTAAATATATTTATATATATTTTAAATATTTACTTTGTATGAATTATGAAGATTTTGTATTTTTAGTATTTTTTTTAATTAATTCTTCATATTATATTTAAATTTTATAATATATAATATTATAAATATAATAAAATTAATTTTAAATATAATAAAATTAATAAAAAATAAATACAACGGGTCGACTTGCCCCGTCCCTTGACCCGTGACGGGGCGACCCGACCCGGCCCGTGGGGTGGACGGGGCGGGTCAGAATCCTCTAGTACCCGGCCCATTCCCATGCCTAGGCCCAGGATATGCGGAATCAAACCTGTGATAACATTTATCTGCAGTGTGATTAGACATCCCACAAACTTGGCAAGCAGCTCTGTTGTTGTTCTTGTAGCCTCTGCCCCCTCGACCTCTGTAGCTCTTGCTCCTGCCTCTTCCTCTGTAGCTGTTCTGATTGGAGGTCGGCGCCCTATTCAGCGAGCTGTTGTAATTTCTTTGGGTTGCTCTGTGTGGATACATTGGCCACTGGTGCAGATCCATCAATATTAATGACAGAAGATGCAGAGGTATAAATTTGGACTCAAGTCTCGGCAGTATGGCATAAATATCGTTCAGGTTGTAGGGCTCCACTTTGGAAGTAACAGCTACCACAACAGGATTATAGTCAGGACCCAGACCTCCCAAAATATGCAAGATATGATTTTGCTCAGAAATAGGTTCTCCAGCAGTGCCAAGGGCATCACAACAGGCTTTGACTTTGCCCAGTATTCTCTCATTGAAAGGTTACATTTTTTTCATAGTTTGAAGTTGTAATTTGTATTGCATGAGCCTGGATCTTGATTGACTAGAAAATTAGCCTCTAAGGCTTGCCATATTTCTCTGGCTGTGTTCTTGTTGACCATCATAACCAGTAGATTTTCAGATAAAGAAGAAAGTAGCCAGGAGGCGAACAATTGATCTTGCCTCATCCAGTTGATATATTCTGGATTAACTGTGATTTGAGAGGTATTAGACACAGTAATAATTGGTGCAGGAGGTGGACGGTTGTTTGAAATGAAGGGTTCAAGGCCATAGCCTTTAATTGCAGTTATGATCTGTTGTCTCCAAAGAAGAAAATTAGTATCAGTGAGTTTGGTGGAAATGAGCTGCCTTTGAGGTTGTATAAAGCTGGTAGTAGGTAAGATGCCATTTGGATTAACCGAGTTAATTGTTTGGCTTGTAGCAGTATCATCTGCTGTAGCCATATATATTTTTTTTAAAGTAAAGCAGGAGGGAGTGTCAGAGACAAGTTAAGCCTGCTCTGATACCATGATAGAAAGGAAGCGAGCTCTTGACGAGCTAATAATATGCAAGTATAATTGTTTTCTGTATGAGATGATGAATATATTAATATTTGTTACATTCAACTGAGCAGTGTGTGGCTATTTATAAAAAAATACCTGACTATAGCAATCCTAAATCGTGTGGCTAAGATTTCTACAGTAAAGCCTGACAACGACTATTTACAATGAATGGTTAAGATTGCTACGGTACAATCTGACAGCTGTAGCAGGCTGGCTGGACGTACTATACTAGAACTGATCATCTGATAGTATGAGATTCAAGCAATCACACCGGGCTCTTATCTCGACCTCTCATAGCTCGGCATGCAAGTGACCTGGTTAGATCGGTACACATGCGACCTGTTGGTATCAGGTCGCTGATCATGTAAATACTCATGCGACCTATTGGTATGAGGTCGCTGGTCATGCGACCTGGATTCTTGAAGGTCGCTCTACTCTATCAAGTAGTTCCCAATTCCATTGTGATTAGACCAAATGGCCAACATGAATAGAGAAAAATTAATAGCAAAGAGGAATCGGAAGCAATAAACAATAAAAAAATAACTGGTGATATTTCTTTTTTCTTCTTTTTATTGTTTTTCAATAAAATGTGATTTCTGAATATTTTTGCCATAAAATCACCTTATTTATATCGTTATTATCGTTTTATTTTCTAAATAAATGATGCTTTCACATAACTTCATGTCTATTGTTTTGTTTTCCCTTTTAGAGTCCGCCGTTAATGTTTTTATTTTTGCCATTTTATTGTGGTGTTTTTATTGTGTGTACGATTCAAACTTTAAAAACCATATTTCATACAAAATATTTTTAAATTGTGGCTTTAAACCAATTTATTTGATGTTACTAACTTATGATATGAGTCTATTGTCGTAATTTATCTTTTTTATGGTATCATTAAAATTTTATATATTTGTGCTTCGATACATTGTAAATAGAAAAATTATTGTTTTGGTTGTAAAAGAAAAAGACTAAAACAAATAAATAAATAAATTATTCAAAGACCACACGCACGAATTATCATTTGTTTTTATTTTCCCCTTCAAATGTAAATATAAGTGTATTCTTCCACGCTTGCCGTTTAAAAACTAACTTTGTTTAATCAATAAAAAGAAAAAACATCTCCAAAATAAAGATTAGACAATATAAATATAATACCAAAAACAATGCAGATGCGAACAATAAAAATAACATAATTAAATACAGTAAAAATTCAAACAAAGTCATAAATATTGTCAACCACATCAAAAGGTCTCTATCAGTTGCGGGTGGCCAATATTCAGCGCCACCTTCTCTCTCTCTCTCTCTCTCTCGAAACCCAAAAAAAAAAAAGAAAGAAAAATAAATAAATAAAATAAATAAACTTTCCAGCAATTCAGCTCACTATTGACAGCGAGAGAGACAATCAAAATAAATATGTATATAGCTAATTATCAATCTATACTTAACGTTTCATCATTAGGGTTTCCACTTTCTCTCTCTCCTTCTAAATTTGGTGCTCATCTTTTTTTTTTGTTCCCTTCATATATTTAAGTCCCATCTTGTTCTTCCATTCCATTCTTCTTCTTGCTCACCCATAGTAGGGTTTTTCTTTTCTTGATTTTTCTTCTCTCGGGTTCTGATCCGGGCCGGGCCGACAACAGGAAGACATTGCGTGCGGTTAAGACTGGTTTAGGGTTTCAAGTCCCGAGGAGAACTTTCGATTCTTTGTGTTTTTCTGGTCTTTGTCTTCTTTTTTGTCTTCTAGTTGTCTGGTTTCTTGGGACATTCACATATCTTGGGATCCGGGCCCGATTTTCAAACTTCGAATCTCGGGCTCTTACTTCGTTTCAAAAGGCCCGATCGAAGTAAGTGTGCCTTAGATCAGTGGGATTTTTCTGGAAATTATTTCTCAAGGTTTGATTTTTATTTTTTTTTACTTTTACTTATTGCTTTTATTATTATCTAGTTGTTTTTGTGTGTGAACATAAATTTGCATATTAGCCATTAAAGGGTGCTCAAAAACTTTATTGCACTATGCTAAAATTTGGGAGATAAGAATTTTATGTTGATATTTCATTAAATTTAGAGATAAGAATTTTCTGTTTGAAAAAAAAAAAAAAAAAGTGACCCTTTAATTTAAAGCTTCATCCGAATCATTTACCACGTTTATTTCTTTTTCCCTCCTTATTTTCATTACACTTTTTGTAGGAGGATAATTTTTGTTACCAAGAATGTGTGATTTCATAATTGGTCCATAGTAATATTTATTTTTACCTATATATGCTGCAATAATCCTTTGAATTTATAAAGGTTTCATGCATTTATAGTGTTATCACATGTCTTATTCTTACCCTCATAATAATGACCCAGCCACTATAATTCGCATGAGTTCTAGCTACTAGCTATGCTCACAATTCATGATTGTTAGTATGTGTTTGTGTGTATTTATTCCTATATATCCAATATTATTCACGAATGTATTGCATGAAAAAAATAATTCTTTTTTTTTTAATAAATGAAACATGAGATGACTTCTTCTTCTTCTTCATTTACTATTTTATTTTATTTTATTTTAGCTAATATTTGGGAATTTTGTTTCTCTTTGGTTCCAATGAAAATGAATTTTTATTAATAAATTTAGGATTTCTCACTATAGAGTGATCCTAATTTAATTTAGTGAATTTCCTAATTAGACCAATTTCAAGGCATTTCATTTTGTTATATTTCATAAAGTGAGGTGGTCCATATTTAGAAAACAATGATTGTCCTAGTTTTCATTTTGTTTACATTCGACAAAGATTAATTATTCGAATTTGAGATGTAGCACTAGACTTGCAAATTACGCTATAAGCTTTCATTTCTTGCTTCAATGGTGATATCCACGCCTGTAAATTTATTAATTCTTGTCTATAAATCTACTTTATCTTAAGTTTACTATTTTTTTCCTTCTTATTTTTGTAACCTTTTTTGTATTTAATTTGCTAGTCATTATTTTACATTTATACATAACAAAACCAAATAGTAATAATATTGCCGAGGTTTTTGATATTTGCTTCCATCCCTTCTCATTTGATATTAAAAACAATTTTAATATTTTTCATTTAGGTAATAACATCATTTTATATTAGTCCATTTCAATTTATATTGATCGTTAATAGTTACAAAATATATATAGAAAAAAAGTGAGAAATAAAAAATGTTGATCCCAAATCGACCAGCTTGTTGCTGTACATTTATATAATACAAACAATAATATGTTTTTTTTTTTCTCATCCTCAACAAGATTAATGATATTGCAGCTATGAATACATTTTCGCACGTTCCTCCTGGCTTTCGATTCCACCCCACGGACGAAGAGCTCGTCGATTATTATCTTAGAAGGAAGGTCACATCGAGGAGTATCGACCTAGACGTAATCAAAGACGTCGATCTCTACAAAATCGAGCCATGGGATCTTCAAGGTACACATGATATAATTTTCCAACAATAAAATTATAATTGCTCAAGTATATATAATTATAGTAGTATACATGAGTACAAGCAATATAAAATTTGATACATATATGTTTTCTTGTTTTTTCTTTTTCCTTTCAATAGAGCTATGCAGATTAGGAACTGAAGAGCAAAGTGATTGGTACTTTTTTAGCCACAAAGACAAGAAATACCCGACCGGAACACGCACTAATAGAGCCACGGCGGCCGGGTTTTGGAAAGCAACGGGTCGCGACAAGGCTATTTACTCGAAACACGACTTGATTGGCATGAGGAAAACTTTAGTGTTCTACAAAGGTAGAGCTCCGAATGGTCAGAAATCGGATTGGATCATGCACGAATATCGACTAGAGACCGATGAAAATGGAACCCCTCAGGCAAGTAGTTTTTTTTTTTAAAAATTTCACACACACAAAATAAAAATGTTAGAACTTGAAAATACCTTTCTTTAAATTATTAAATAGCAAAATTAATCTTTTGTTATTATTTATTATTCAATAATCTCCCGATACGAAATTCAGATTTCCTGTTCCACTTTGTGTTAATTTCACCTCACGAATATATGCATATACTCGACATTGAATTATGAAACACCATTTTGAAATAAAAACGGGAAAACTAATTAATTTAACTTCCAAACGGTCGACAGGAAGAAGGATGGGTCGTCTGCCGGGTTTTCAAGAAACGGATCGCCTCGACCCAAAAGCTGAGCGAGCACGACTCGCCCATTTGGTACGATGATCACGTGTCCTTCATGCCGGACATGGAGTCCCCGAAACAACAACACTCCTCTTACAATAACAACAATCTCTCATCATACCAAAACTACCCCTACAACTCACCATGCAAGAAAGAGATGAACCTACACTACAACACAATCCCATCCGACCATCATCATCATCATCACTTTCTCCAGCAGCTACCCCTTCTAGAAAGCCCCAAGATGCTGCACCCTGCACAACAACAACAACAACAACAACAAGCCGGTGGGCCCTCCTTTGGGGGCCTCGCTAACATGAGCCACCCCATGCAAACCCTAGATCAAAATTTTCAGCCTGTTTTCAAAAACAACGACAACTCCGGGGATCAGGTCACGGACTGGAGGTTGCTCGACAAGTTCGTTGCGTCTCAACTAAGTCACGACGAGATTTCAAAGGAGAACGACACGTTTCCGGGGAGTGAGGATTCGAACTTGATATCATCCAGGGATCTGAATAAGCAAGAAACAGGTCAGGAAAACGGGTCGACCTCGTCTTCCGGGTGTCAGATTGATCTGTGGAAGTGATATACGTTGTTCGTCGTCAAGATATTGCAAAAAAAACAAGACTGTGATATTAAACAGTTTCTTGTAAATAATAAAACTGATTCAAAAATATAACATGTGTATTGATCATCTTGGGATATATATATCTATATATCCCACTTAGGATTAAATTAAAAAAAAAAATGGGGGCCAAAAAAAAAACTTAGTATTTGTAAGATAATTAAAGTTGATTTGAGTCAAACTGTGGAGGTGATGTATGTTTATGATGTCTGATGATGATTATTATAACCACAGAGCTGTTTATGATGTTAATCTGTGGTTAATAGAACATCATGTGTAATGTCTTTGTATTTGGGCAGTATAAAATTGAAGGTATCTGATTTTCTTTTTGTATATTTTGCAAATTCATTTTTTTTTATTATTATTTTTTGTTGTTGTTGTTTTGGGAGTATTGCAAAAAAAAATTCAAGAAACCTTTAGGGAAATAGTAGAAAATAATATAAGGTTTTTGTGTGCTTTGTTTCAAAAGAAAATATGGCAACATCTCAACATCATGGCTATTATTGACCGTTAAAAGCTCGTTTGAGATCGATCAGGCTATTTTATGTAAAAGTGAAGTTGTAGCTCGAGCTCAACTCGATTAGTGAAAAGAATGTTGAGAAAAAACAATACATTGGCTCGATTTGTGTTAGCTCGACAATATATCCTTTTCAACTTCGACTCAATTACTGAAAAGTATGTTAACACAATATATATCGTGTTGCTACTCGAGCTCGAGTTCAGTTCAAGCTCGACTCAATTTATAATTAAACCAAATTCAAATATATATAATTTCTGAAGCTCAATGAAATTCAAACAAAACTCGAAAGAGTCTTATACTACCTTCCTATCATTCTTCATGTCACTTTCATTCTATCTGTCGTTTTCACATTTTTCAAGAGAATTAAATACTCTTGCTTTCAACATTTTATTAAAGGGTAATATAGTAATTTTGTATCGATATTTATGCAAATTAAATAACATTATTAATCTTATACAATGTAACCTTAAACGACATATAGAGCGAACTCCACTCGATTCATTTACACCCCTACTTCTTGACCATATACTTACCATTGCAAAAGTTCATTTTATGATGACAATGGATATAAAATTAATGATGGGATGCAATATAAACCATATTGAGTGATCTCAACAGAAAGAATAAATTCCCTTTTGCTTTGCGGTCCACCGATAGAAAAAAACGTCACTTAGAAGGCCAGCCTAGTACCATTGTTTCTTGTCTCTCTTGGCAGTTGGCACAATCAAATTCATTCCACAATTTTTCTTTTGCAAAAAAGGTTTTTTCTTATCCTTTACACATAAGTAAACTTAAGAGTAGTACGTGGTAGAAGTAAAAGCTACGCAGATTTGAAAATGATCACAATAATATATATGGTCCAATGACTTAATTATACGGTATATAAATTATATGTTACTGAAATAGACTTCCTACTATGTAACTTTCACAATATATAGGTGAATGTTTCATGTTACAAAATATATTTTCTTTTTTCTTTTTTTAAAGAAGGCAAAATGATCATTTCAAAGGTGATTTTTGGAATAAGCAAAGTATAATGAAAACAAGTTACCTAGTGTGAGTTAAATGGTGTAGAAATGTATAAATCGCCAAGTGTCGTTGGCAAATGGAGTAGTCCCACGTGGCACGATCGATCGCCTGATCACATGTCCAATCATGGTACAACTGTTATATAATGGACTAGAGTCTACAGTATGGATCCTGGTCCATGATATAATTTACAATCACGGTAAGTTCGATCAATGAGTTTAGGTCGCCCTCGATCGGGTCGGATAAAATACAAGGATCCTTGAGCTTACTCGGTTATTAGGTGATACTTGATGGGTAAATTGGTAATAGTGGTTGATCTTTGAAGAGCATATAACATGCAAAAAAGAAAAAAATGTTTCAAAAAAAAAAAAAAAACCCTAATAAATAAACAATGTGAAGAAAATAATATGTTTTCTTGCATAAAAGAAGCACATGCAATATGATACACACCTCCATTGTCATCACTGCCCAGAAAAAAACACACACACACACACTAACTCGAATATTACCAGCATTTGCAGCCTTCCAGCTCAAATTAACTTAGAATTCACAGTTTTCTTGCATTGATGAACTTGAAAGCAGTCAGGCAACATGCATGCAATTTTGTAAATATATATCTTGAAAATCGATTTTTACAAATGTAATTGGAAACATATATTTATATATGGAGATATGGTGAGTACTAGTGATCGAGGCATGCAATGAACCTCTCTATACAAGAAAAAATATATATATAGTGGAATTTAATTAATAATCTTGCAGAAATCGACACACTCATTGATATCTCAATTTTTGTAAATTGACAACAATTGGCATCCTAGGAAAAAAGTGAATGAACTTTCTTGGTCAATTTGTCTGAGGTCAAAAGCACATACAAATATATATAGTTAATTATAAAATATATAGTCATGCGTTCATATTCATCATCATCATCTATGATCAGACATGTTGGAATGACTTAGGACAAAATTACAGAGTAGCAGCATATAATATTTGTTTGCAAACCAAGTTAACATCATTAACAGCCTGCAAAACTACATGTGAAATGGTATAATGGTTTTTTAGGGGCACTATTTATTTTTTATAATTTACCACACACACAATATTTTGTTCCCTGCAGGCTTAATTCTTCAGAATATGTAATTATTAGTTACACTTGAATATGTATATATTATTTATTTTTTTTCAATATTGCTTTTATTCAATTAAATAGATAAGGGTGCATGTGAACTATTTAAGATGATACAAATAAGGAGTGGAAATGTGAAACCCCTATTTAAGGTGATACAAATTAGGAGTGAAAATGAAATTTTACTATATTGTGATAAAGAGCATATAAATAATCTAGTTTCCTTGTCTAGGGCAGTGAGTCTGCCATAAGGGGGACAACACATTCTTTATTCACTCATAGTAAATGTTCCCCAAAACCCTTTTGTGCCCTTATTCTTATCCCTTAGAGTCAACCAAAACATCAAAACATAATGATTTTCACACACATATATGACTAGTCTTATATTGGAAACATAGTAATTGGAAAAAAAATCAAATACTTAATTTCAAAATAGTAATTATATTGTTTTTAACAAAACTTATATTAATACCAATTTAATAAAATAAATATGTTGACAATATAATTTTGCCTATTGTGTCAACTATTTTGTACCTGTTGTAAGTCAATACTAGTATATTATTTAAATAAGATTTATACATTGATGTTGAGACAAAATTGAGACAAAAAAAAAAAGTGAAAGAAAACAAGACAGTACAGAGCAAAAATCCCAACAACAAAATCCTAGGATGAAATTTATGTTAAAAAGTAGTATGGTCTTTGGGAACATAAAGAATGACATCCACAAATTCCCAATCACCTACAGATTCACAAACACTTTCACAATTTCATGCTTGTTAATCTTACACAAACAAGATACATCAAGAAGTTTGAAATTTTAAAATTTAAAAAAAAAATAAATCCCTGAATCAATCTATCAACATTTACTCCTTCCATCCATTTCCAATAACTCCAAATACATGATCAGACATAAATAAAAACCTCAGTTTAAAACGAAAATCACAGTAGAAAATAGCAATGCCAGCACAACGTAGAGTTGTGAATTTACGTGCAGAGTCGATGCTGCGGACGTTTTTTGAGGCCTGCAAAATAACACACAATTCAAGTTAATATCGAGAAAAACAAAACGCTATTATGGGCTTGTATTTAAAAAAAAAAAGATTATACTTTTGCATGTTGCTTAGGGCACCACAGTAGAGAGCATTATCCGGCACAGGCATCTCTGTTTTGTTTGCGGTATCTTCAGGGTTGATGATTCTCATATACGTTTCCTGACCAAGATACCAACGGTCGAGATTATCAGTCCTAAGATTCCAAACGCCAACATTGTCGAGTGACACATATACCGCGGTCCATCCTCCGGCAAAAACCTGTAAATATAAGAAATTATTGTGTAGTAAAAATTAGAAGGGGAATAATAATATGTTGGTGTAGAAAAATTAATAGGATTTTGCATTCTACTGTGCAAATTTAGTCATCAATTTGGTGTTTAAAAAAAAATCTAAAAAAGGCTTTCGTATGCATTTTTTTTCATATTTTGGTATGTAAAGCCATAAGGGGGAAAATGAAGTTTTAAACAGTCATTTAGAACCAAAATTGCACCAATTCCGAACTTGTAGGATAAAAATTGCACTTGAGGGACCAGAATTGCAAATAATCAAAACTTACGAGTCCAAAACTGCTACTTGAATAATTATTAGACGAATTTTGCAGTTAAGCCCCACGTGACTAAAACTGTGTAGAAGGGGAAATAATACGTTGGTGTAGAGTGTATAATAGAATTTCCAATCCAGTGCACAAATTAGTCCTCAATTTGCCAAAATTTTTAAAAAAATCCCATAAAATCTCGTGTAATGCAAAAGATTAGGACTTTCATATGTATCTTGGATATTTTGGGATTTAAGGGCATTTTGGGAATAACTGAAATGATAAAGCAGTCATTTGGATCAAAATTGCACCAATTTGGAACTTATACAACAAGAATTGTACTGAATTGAAACACAAGGACCAAAACTGCAAAAACTCAAAACTTTCGGGTCCAAAACTACTATCTTACATACTTATGAACAAAATTGCTTTCTCGACTATAGGACGAGTTTTGCAATTAAGCCCGACTAGCCCGACCATAACATGATTAAAATTGATATTTACCATATATATTAAATGAAAAATAAACAACTGCATCCCAATTTTCAACGAGCACAAGATTTAAAAAAAAAAAACGTAATACCTGAACAGTCGAGCGAGATATTGCATCCCACCGATTGTACGAGTTTCTGTTGTTCTCAGTCCATTCACCAAACCCCATTCTACAAACAAATCATTAAACCAATCAAAATCAAAACCCAAATATCACAACTTACCACTAATTACCCTTCCGAAATAAATTTCAAGAAAAAATCATACCCAACCACAAAGAACGAATATCCATCCATGTGAAACGTCTGAACGACACTGTCATTGTTCTGCAATATTATTTCAACAAAGCCTTTATAAGTAGCGTTGATGATCGATTTGTCCACGACAGGGGTCCGATTCATCGGCCTAACGGGAAAATCGAGCTTGTAATCGCCCTTCACTTTATACACGTCCGCGAGACGTATCGGAGTGTCGGGATTGATGAACGAGATCCCGTTGTACGCGGCTCGTAGCTTCCCATTGATGATCGACGGCGGGAGGCTCCGGAGAATGTAGGAATCGGTGACGTTGATTGAACCGTAACGGAACGAGCCCTGTGGGTTGGGACGAGCTCCACTGGCACTGACATTTTGCCTGACCATATATGAATTTGAAAAAAAAAAATTTAAAAAATTGACTTTATCATCAATAATGAAATTTTTGACTTTTTTTCTCTTGACTAGACATCATAGCTAAGTTTTTCTCTTGACTAGATAGACATCAATAATGAGCAATGAAATACCCTTGAGGTTTAGTTTAATTTGAAAATAGTAGTAATAGTAGTAGGAGTAGGAGGAGCAAATGACAGGTATTCTTTAAAATTACAGATATCCCCTTGATATTACACCCGCAATAAATGGGGTGTATATTAAGAAAATATAAGACTCAAGGGGGTATTTGTAATTTTGAAAGATAATTGCATTTTCTTAATTATGTCAAACATGAAAAATAATTTTTTGTAATTAATTGTACTGCAAAATGTACATTTCCATCCGAAGTACGTAGAAGAATGCAATTACACACCAACTTCTTAAAACAGCAGTTCAAATTTAGCAGATAAAAGTGGGAAAAGATTAATAATAATAATAATAATAATAAATGTAATAATAATAATAGTAGTAATAATAATAATAATAATAAAGAACAGAATCTACACACACCTGATGGACAGAGCCTGGTAAAGTGAATACGACTTGTCGTAAAAATCATTCGGAGGGTCGGGGAGTGGGCCCGCAACGCCACCCCTTGAGTTAGAATAATGCAAAACTGCCACGCCGGTGACCCTTTGCCAGAGCGACTCATTCACRAATCGGGCGCTCGCCACGATATAATAATCGCTGCTCGCGTTCTGATCCATAGTAACAAGAAAAGTGTAAGATTGGCCTACATGGATGTCCAGGCTGGAATAGTTCTGCTGGATCGTGTAATAACCCTCCGTCTCTGCTAAAAGCAAATTWTGGCCTTGGATTCGGAAATTCAAACTAGTCGACACTCCGACGTTATGCACCCGAATGCGATAAGTCTTGCCTGCAAATTTCCAAACAAGAATAGCAATTATAAACTTTCATATTATGGCGAAAATTTCCAAAATATTGCTAAAGGTTCACGGTTCAACCGTCGGGCCAAATTTCCTAAAAATTATTAATTTTTATGATAATTACAAAAACCACCCMAGGTTTGTGGTATTTACAAAAGAACCCCAGTTAACTTCAAAAATTAAAAAAACCACCCTTGAATGTGTTTACATTTTACCCCAACCATCCATTATCAAATATTACACTATTGAACCCTCAACTCATCTGAATATTATGAATAGCCCATCTTTTCGTCAGGTTTAATTTGGGAGTTATTTACAATATTTAGAAAAATTGAGRGTGTAAACGTAAACATATGTGATAATGAATACGTAACCTCAAGGGTGATTTTTGTAATTTTCAAAATTAATTAGGGGTTTTTTACATAGGCTGAACCTCAAGGGGTGGTTTTTGTAATTGTCCCCAACTTTTATTATATTGAATAAAATCAGAATAGAATACATTGTTTTTATGAGATAGATATTCAAAAGGAAATATATACATTATTCAACTAAAAGAAAAAAAAAAACTAATATTCAAATTGTCACACACAGACATATTTTTTAACCAAAAATAAAAATAAAAATTCATATAATAATTTTTTTTAAAGAAAACAAATACTGTTTTCAAACCGCTGTTCGAGCCCAGTTATTAAAACATGTGTATAAATATCAGCAACATTAATTTGGAACATCGGCAAGAAATCAAAATATAGCATGTGTGTCGGATTGCTTTCGTTAAAGCAGTTATCGAGGAATTTAATTTTACCAGGATCGACATATATAGTCTCGTACTGGATCCCATCAGGAACAAGAGACGTGTTGTATCTATACGGTCCTTTTCCATTAATAAGAACTCCATCCGGCATTCCAAGCCCTTTCCCACCATCCAAATCTTCCCGAAGAGCCTAAACTCATTTTCATGCAAATTTTTWAAAAAAACATATTAAATAAATAAATAATCAGATAATATTAATAAACACTACAATCAAGTACAAGAAGCCTTATAGTTATGTACCGTGTGGTTGCGAGTATACCAATCGCCGATCGTAATGACAATATCGCCATCAGGAGCATTAAAAGGCAACGGAATAATATTTCGGTTCGTGACAATAAAAGGACCAAACCCACCCGAAGCTCTCTGCATGTTTAGAGAAGGGTAATAAAAAAAGCTACCAATTTGATCCTTGACCTGAAACTGGTAAGTCCAGTTCCACTTCGATGGTATCGGGCAATTCGTGCCTAAAACACCGTCTTGCCATGAAGATCGACGCATTTGAATTCCGGACCTATTAAAATATACATGGGGACGTTAAAATTAGTTTAAAAACGGCAAAAACATAAATTAATTTTGTTAAAACTGATTGTCTATATATACCAAGTAATTAGGAGATTTTCGTCCAATTTGTTCCTGACATTTACGACGACGTTGTAATTAGTAGTAACGTTCAAAACGGGGCCTGGAAATTTTCCATTGACGGCTATTACCTACAAAAAGTCGATAATGATTTTTAAAAACAAAAACAAAACATCTCTATCCGAAATAAGAATCACAAATAAATAAAAGAAAATAATAATAATGACCAAGTCTATCAAGAAACTTGTTTTTTTCATCAAATTGAAATGACTAATATAAAAATGAAATATGCAATGCAAGTTGGCAAAATTGCAAGTATCAACAAGAAAATCCTCCAAAAGTATCCAAAAATTGCATGTATTTTTTTTTTCAACATGTGAAGTAATTAAAAATTGCTAACATTTGATACTACCTATAAAGTAAATAAATGTAGCTAAACTTAGAATAAATTAATTTTCAATAGAAAGTGGTCCCTTGAAATAATCAAGTGATATTCTCCTTCTCTGAATATACTCTTTCAAAATCAAAAATCCAGTACAGAAAATCGGAAACCAAAAACAGAAGAAAATAACAGAAATCGGATAACCAAAAATCACCCTTTTTGATTCATTCTCAACAAACCTAACATTCAGAACAAGCAAAAACACAGAAAAAACATTATTAAAAAAAATCTAGTAATTAAAAAAGGAAAAAAAAAATCGGGCCAACTTTAAATATATTGCACCTAAAAAAATTAAAATAAAGAAAAAATCAAAACTCGTTTCACCTGTTGAGGAACACCAAGTGGAGAAGCAGTGATGTAAGAAAACACCAAATCAAAGTTGGCAAATGGGTCTGCACCAAAACACACTCCCGATAGCAAACCAACGCAAATCCAATACAGCAAACCAAACGCCCCCATTAAAGATTGAATTTTTATTATAAAAATGAAAAAAAAACTCGTAACAGATGAATAAACAAGATTCAGACTTGTTATTCAAATTTCACAAGGGTCTCTCTGTTTTTTTGTGTTTTTTTTTTTGCTCTGTTTTTTTTTTTTCCCAACAAGAAAACACACAATTTCACGCAAATACACACGCACAAAGTGTGTATCAACTTCCTTTTTCCTTCGATAAGGACGAAATTAAATGTAAATGGAAGAGAAAAAGAGAGCGGAGCAAAAACCAAAGCGGCAATTTGCTGTGCTGGATTTTTTTTCTGTATTTCCGTTTCAAAAATTATGCCAATTTTGTACTAAGAATTGTGTGGCGTGATGTGTGCGTCTGTTTCTTTTACCGGTTACTTGCTAGGCCGGTTAGAAGTTTTTGTCTCATTTTAATTTTAATTTATTAAATGACATTTAAAGTAAATTACATTAGGTAGTAAATTACCTATAATGATATTTGGTACTGAAAACAATTTGTGGGTGTTTATTTATTTTAGCTGTGAAATATTAAATGTAAATAAATAAATATATTATATTAATTTGTTTTCAAAATAGCACGAATAAGATTTTAAAGTGAAATATAATAGTGCCCACTATGAATTTACCATTCACGAGATGAAGAAAATTTGTTATGAATTGTGTGTTTTAAAAAAAGGAAATTTCATTGAAAAATTATTCTTACAATATACAGAGATTTTTTTTCCATATAGATCCGTTATGTGATTTAAGAATTATTAATTTGTTGATTCTCGAAGGATAGGAAGAGATTTATGTACATTTGTGATGGGATGGCATGCATTAAATTCTTGCTTAATTAGCTAATTTTTAATTGAGTTCTTGATATTACTCAAACATTTAAAATAGCAATGATTTTGTGGTCCTAATTATTGAAATTAAAGGAAAGTTGTTAGATGGAAAACTAAGGCAATTTTTAGCTAATGGGTTAAAGGTTGGTAAGATAAAATAATTGTAACCTTTTTTTTTTTCCTGAGAAATCCCTATATTTGTGTATTCAAATAAATACATGCAAGAAGAACCAGCATTAGAAACATATAAATTAAATTTTAGACCAAAAAAATACAAGAAATAATATATCTATAAATGCACATTGATTCGAATTCGATTAAATTTTGAAATGAATATAATTATTTGAGAGCAAAAGTGATGTGGTATGATTTGTGAACAGTATAAATAAACACAAAATGGCTCGGTTTTGTTGATTCTCAAAGAAAGCTGGAGGGAGAAAGAACAAACACAACACTCTCGTTTTATACTTGGAGGAATGAATATATATATATATATATATATATATATATATATATGTTAGAATCAAGGTTGTTCATTTTAATATTTCAAATATTTAATATTTTGAGTAAAATATATATGTTAGAATCAAGGTTGTAAAAATTATTAGGAGATAGTCGGACACCAAACTAGCGTCTATTGCATAGGCCGCTTAGACGTTGCCTAAACTCCGCCTGGCAGGGGCGCCCAGATACAATTTTTGCCGCCTAGGTCGCCTAGCCCGATTGTTTGGTTGGGGCGATTTTTCTTGGCCTAGGTTCGCTAGGTCAATTATTACAACATTGGTTATAATAAAAGTGTGATAAATATGATTGTATACTCTACGATATGCGATAAATTCATAATCATCATACACTTGTTAGTCATATTCATAATATATCATGATCCATATTTCATCACTCGTTTGAAATCATATAATACAATCATATTCATCACGAAATAATATATGCGTATTCATCATATGTTATATACATATACATAAAACACAATTCTTACATGTCTCGATAAAATTTAATACAAAACATACACATTCGTCACACATAACGTTCGTATTAATCGCACAAAATATATAATTATCACACAAAAGAGCATTCATATTTTAGATATTCATCATACAAGAAATATAATTATTTGTCTACTTATATTTATCACATACAACATTCATGTTCATCACACATAATATTAAAATGAAAAATAAGTAAAATGGGTGATGAAAGTGATTGTTTATAAAGTCATATTTTATTTCACTGAAAACTTGTTTCTTATCCCATCTATTTTCTACATCTTTTTATCTCTCTTTTGTCTCTTACATTTTGGATTCGAGTTCATTCTCACCGTCTTTTACATTTTTGATCACGTAACTTATGTCGCCGCCTAAAATTTTGTGGCCGCCAAAAGTTTTTTTCCGGTGACCGAAAAAAAAATCGACAAGATTTTTTTTTAAAATATTTTTTCTAGGCCCAGAAATTTATTACTTTATTGTAAATATATTTGAATTGTTTGCAAATTTTTCTTATTTGATATGCAAATATTATTATGTATTTCTACTTATTAAATGCATATTTTTTTTGGCAAAATAAAAAATTATATGATACCAAATTATTATTATGTAATTCGTACTTAATACAACAATAGATAATTTATTAATTGATGAGAGTAAAATTTTCTTACTTTTAATAAGATATTACTTTATGTTTAGTTAAATTCCACAATTGACGTTTTGAAGAATTTGGAGGAAAAAAATAAAACGTCGTGAAATTTTTTCGGTGACCATTCACCGGAAAAATTGCTGATGATCGAACATTTAACAGTTGTCGACGGGGGTGGTGATTATTATTATTATTATTATTATTTAATGATTGTTAATCTTGCATTTGTATATTTAGAGTTTGACTTAATCACAGTAATTGAAAAGAAATAAAAAACTATTTTTTATTCTGGTATATTTGACAATTGTCGCATATTAATTTATTATGACATACGGGCGATTAGATATATATATATTTTTTTTTCTTATACTCAACAACATACTCACTGACACACCTTTTATATGCAATCACAATCTTTCTATAATATTTTCATTTCAGCAGAATATTTTTTTCACTATTCTAAACAAAGGAACGAAATAAAATGATATCCAGTAACTTTTCATATCAAATTCAATAACCCTTAAAGATTGATGAACGAACAAATCATTTTATAATATATGACTCAAAAGACTTATATGTGGATAAAAATCTTGCTCATAAACCCCTAAGAAATAAAAGATATTATAAAATCCTAAAGTATAATATTTAAACTAACCCGACTAAATAATAAATCATCTCATGAACATAAAATTCTTTCACAAATTTAACACACCTAATTAATACAAAGTAGATGTGTAAATGATTTGAATTGCAAACCTGTTTCACAATTTGAGTCAAATCGAACACGAATTAAATCAAGTTTGAGTAATTTTATATATGTACACATATTTTGTTTGATTTTCAGCCCTATTACTTATTTTATTATTACAAATTCATATACTACAACTCTTGAATTTTTCTGAACTGTAATTGGAAATATCAATTATTTCCATTGAGAGCTTGATTTAAATTTGGAAGACAACCGGCTAATGTCGGTTACAATTAATCAGACCCCCAAACGACGGTCAAACCGTGGAGCAAACGGCGCCACCATAATCACCCACTACGGCTCAGATATCCTGCAACGCTCTCACATGCGAACCGTGGGTCCCAATCCCACAGCACGGATTGTGTGGGCCCCACCTATTACTAAGACAGCTAGGAAAAAATTTTATCCACTTCTATATTTTCACTCTACGTCCCCACGCTATCAATTGCGCATTCGCTCATTTCAATATTGATAATTTTGGTGTTACTTTCATATATCGTTAAAAATATTATTTTTAATTATGTTTTCTGTAATTTATTAATATTATTTAATAATTTAAAAAATTAGTGTTGAAATTGGTATATTTGTTATTGAAATACTAAAATTTTTTATTGTAATTATTAATTTTTTATTTATTGTAAAAAAATTAATTGGAAATATGAGTGGAATGAAAAATGAATGATACGTTGGATGGAATAATTTTTATTACATTTTTCCTATCTTTTGCTTGCGGCCAGTTTAAAGTTTAAAATGTTATTAATTTAATTTAATGTTGGCTAAAGACCAATAGAAAAGGAGAGATGATGTATTATTTGTTTTCGTTCCATTTTCTAATTTATAATGTGTAAAGTTATTGATTGTTGATAAGTTTTCTGAATTTTTTTAACAAAATAAACTATTGAAAATGGAAAAATAGTTTGAATATTCATTTTATACCTAGACTAGACTTGCGTAATTATAATTATTTTCATATAGATTTGGTGATTAAAATAAAAGGTTATTTGGTAAGTTATTTTGTTTAGATTTTTTTTTGAAAATAACTTAATTTCCAATTAATAAATATAACAAAACAAATATAGTTTTATTTTCTATAATAGTTGAAATTGAAAATGAGAGACTACATCAATTATATTTTAAAATTTTGAATCCTTATACAAAATATTAAATAGAAAGGTGGTGAATAATTCAAACCCCAATCTCCACATCAATATTTCAATAAAAACAATCATCATCTGTTTTCTGGAAATAAAAAATAGCCTAACCATCGATCTTAATTTATTAAAAGAACTAGTGTACACTTCAGTATATCATCTACGATTTAGTTTTTAATATAAATATAAACGTGACATGGATTATAATAATATTCATGAGGGTCAATAATTTTATAAGAGCTATAATATACCACGGAGTGAGACGAAGTTTGGTAATGCGTGTACTTTATATGAAATTCTACATTTGGACATTTGATTTAGATTTATCATTCCCACGCTTTTCTTGCAACAATCCAGCTTATAATTTATTAAAAATTAGTATTATAATTTGATAAGAAACAATCGAAAACGAGATTATTGATTACAATATTTAGAAAGTCAAATTAATATCTTACTCAAACCATATAAAATTTGATTTTGCATTTTTGTGAAACGTTAAATTTATTAAATCGTGAGTTGTTGCAACATACAATTATTTCATTTATTATAATAACGTGTGTATTGTACAAGCCATTATGACAAGGAATTTGAGAATTGAAGTACTTTTCAAGTAAATTCGAAGCTTTTCGTATTGGGTGACAAACCTAATCGTCTGACCAAAAAATTGTACCAATCACTTTGTTGTAACTGTCACTAATTTTATAGTAATGTTTTTGTCTAAGTTTTCTGCACAAAATGCATACAATATGGACAACTTTATTCGACAATAAAATATAAACAAATAAATAAGGCTAAGAAACTCCCCCAAATAATCAAAGAAAAAAAAATTGAAAATTTATTATTTTACATTATTCTTGTCAGACAAAGATGATAAGATAGTTAATAGCTGAAAAATAGTTCATAGCTAATAAAAATATTTGAGAATTTAAACTGATAAGTTGGCTCAAATTATAAAATTACACAAAAAGTATATGTTTACTATAATAATATCCATGTTGTTATTTATTTATTTTTTTGATAAAATGTTAGCATTGTGAATCTAATTATTGTTATTTTTATTACATTGCGATAATAATTAAAAATATTTATTTATTTTGATATGAATCGAACTCGAGTAGTTTCATATTTTGTGTTTTTTTTACTCACCGGTCAGGAGATCAATTAAACTTTGATTTTTATTAAAATGAAAAAATAAATGTTGAAGTTTATTTGAAAATTTTGTCGATTCGAGCTCAAGTGAACTTTTAACGAAGAACTCAAATTGATTATTTAATAATTTTGACTTGTTTTTCATCCTAAAAAGTAGCCTTCAACACAGAATATTATCATATGTAATTTTAATGTACATTAAAAGACGAGAAATAAAAGAAGACTCAGGCAAAACTAGGTACTATAACAGAATAACGGATTAGCCTAGGAGATATCAACAAAAAACACTTTAAACAAATGAAAAATCCAAAAATAAACAATTGTCTGGAAAAAGAAGATCAAAACAATTTTTTATTTTATTTCTAATTTATGAAAAGGAGTAGAAGCATCGATCCAGCCAAAGTCATTTCCCATTCTCTGATGTTTCTGATGCTTTGCTTTATCTTTTTAGTATTGCAGTGAGGGCTAAAAACCAAGCACAGGCTTAATAATGTGCACAGACATGTATGTTGTACCCTACAAAAATTAATACTAAGTAATTAAGTATTATTATCTTTTTTGTTATCATTTACAATAATTAGCCAAAGCCAAGAAGGCTTAGTGGCTAAAAACATTAAAAAGACAATAGTTTCGACTAAACTTCTAAACAAGGTTTCTAACCCTCTTCAATGTATACATAAAACTACAAACATCAAAAAAATGTACTATCAAACTAGAAAAACAGTACAATATAATTTGTATACAACCCAAATTAAAAAAAATAAAAAAAAAATAGAAAGACATTAGGAGCATGCAATTAAAAAAAAAAAAAAAAGCAAAAGGATACATTAGGAGCGTGCAATTACAATTAGGAGCATGCAATTAGTAAGTGCATGCAAATAATTATTTTTTTTAATTGTAGAATTGCACACTTAGTTGTGCGATTCCTTTTATTTTTTGGAATGAAACCGCACAAGTGCGATTTCAATTAATTAAAAAGAAATTGTGAAATCAGACCACGAGCGTGCGATTTCAATTTTCATTTTTTCCGAAATCACAGTTTTGAGTCTGCAATTTTACTTATTTACACAACTCGTCCCAAAAGTACCTATTTTCCGGATCCAATTTAAAAAATGCAATAATTACACATTTTTGCCAAGAAATAAACATGTATCATACTTAAGATGTTCTTTCTACCCGAGTTACTAATTTGTAGTTTATAAATTGTACAGTACTTAATAATGGCTGGTCAACTGAGTTAGATTGATGTAATGCAAATATTGAAACATACTTATTTAATTGTGCTTGCTTATAAATTTTCTATTTCCCATTTGACAAGAATCAAACAGAAAATAAATACGCTACAAGACAAATAAAAAAAGATTTAAAAAAAAAAATGAAAACCGAGAATCCATGATGCCATCATACATGATTGTCATTAATGTAACAAGACCATAGAGAATGCAAAGTCCTAAAGTTAGATAAGCTTTCCAGAATTAAAACCCAAAATCTTGTTTCTAGGATGTATCAAAAATCTCTGATTATTACAACAAATCAAACTTCAAAAGTGTCGGAACCAGTTGGCTCTTGTTGACCAAGCATTTGAACCACCTGCGCAACACCAGCAGCAAGTTCCTTGTTGATCGTGCCATCTGGCATATCGAACGTTCGCCTCCTCGTCAACGTATTATTAGGTCGTCCGGAAGGTTGAGGGTCCACCACATCCAGCATTTCTTCCAGTTCATCCACCATCGACCTTTTTGCGGCTCGAACCATTGAATCAGAACCCTAAGTCAAAAAAAGAGCCAAAAAATGAATATAAATAATAACACACATAAAACTAGCAAAATATCTTTAATATGTTCCAAAATAAAATAGAATTAGAAATTTAAGAAAAAATAAAACTATATTTATTTATATTCAGCGGAAAGCACAAAAAAAAAATTCACAATTTTTAAGTATTTGCAAAGACTCCCTACGAAACGTACAACCCACCGTAGAAATTTTAGAAAGAAAATGCAATCATGTCACAGTTCATTAATATTACACAATTTGAAATTTTCATCGGAAAACCTAATAAAATAAATCTTGATCAATATAAGTGTATAAGTGTAGACTGCAGAGGTGGTCTCCCCATAGATTACTTGATGACTAGATGCTTATAAGAGATAGGGAAAATCACAATAGTGTGCCTCGAGAATTGACCTGATTACAAAAAAAAAAAAAAAAAAAGCTACCTCTCAAAGTTACAAAAAGGTTACGGGATGGGGGGTTTTGAAATGTTTTTTGCTTACGAGGGGGTAAATGCAAGACAAACTAAAATCTCAGAGGCATTTCTTGTAATTTTGAAAATTATCTCTTTCTTTATTGTAATTAGGTCAAACCTCAAGGTACTTTTTATAATTATCCCGATAATCCACAATCACAGTGGCACGATAAATCCGCAACATAGATGATTATTATTCAGCACAATTAAATATTTTTAAAAAGGATTAAAACTAACAACAACAAAAAAAAAAAAACGAAATCGAGAAAAAAAAAAGTGCTACCTCAATGGTATCAACAGTGAGAAGCAGGACAATGATCTTTTCCGAGAACCTCTGACGCTCTTCTGCGTCTTTGGATAAACGTTGGCGATATGTGAAGTTGCTGAACAAAGTTCTAAGTTCCTTCAACCTGTTCTTCGCAATCGCCAGCTCGCGAAGAGCACGCAGAGCCTGAGACCTTCTGATTAGATAAGCCCGGTAATTCGTCTGAATCAGAGCTGCTGCATCTTGTGGAGACAACTCTATCCTCTTTCCCTTTTTTTTCTCCAGTCTCTTGGCAAAAACCTATTACCACATGATTAAAAGAAATATAAGTCGACGGTCAACTCATGAGCGAAGTCCAAAGGACCTTATAATGCAGGGATAGTGGAAACTTAGGACAAACAATTCTAAAATGCCCTCTTATTGAAATCAATCATATATAGAACCATAACTCTCAGTCACTACATTAGAAAGTGTAAAGATACCAAAAAAAACACAAAAAACTATTAGGCTATGTTGGGTTGAGAGCTTTTGGAACCCGGATTTGGATTTTTGTTTCACAAAAAATCAAGGTTTTTAAAATCCTAATCCTAAACCATGCGTATTAACCTGTTTAATATAAAATTTTAAAAAACACACTTTTTTTTTTCAATTAACTTTTTGAACATGTACTTTTATTTTTATATGTACAATTTGAGTGTCAAACAGTAGATCTCGGAGAGGATTAATATAATAAATTATTCGTCTGAGATAGATTAGAAACGAAAAGGTTATGGCGGTTTGAAATTTTGAGTATAAAAAAACAGACCCAAAGAAACAACAATTTTACTACTTATTTAAACTTTCAAACCACAAAAATCCTCAAACAAGCATGTGGGTTTTAACTCCATTCCAAAATTCCCTATCGAATCAAATATAAAGTGCAATATTGAGATGGGGAGAAGAGTATAACTTTTAGCACTCTGTCCTTAATCCCCACATTTCATAATAATTAAACCAGTTCGTCACCATAAAAAAATCGAACTTGAACACATTTAGTATTTCAGTGAGATATAAAGCTTAATTTGAGCCAGAAACAACAAGTGCAAATAAGACTATGACTCAATTCCTATTCTCTTTTAGAAGTTCAAACTCAATTAGGGTATCAAACCAGCTTGAACGGCTACTGTGTTTGACTCTACTCGATCCATTTTATTGTTGACAATCAAAATCTCTGGAAACGAAACGACAAAGCAAAATTAAATTAATCAAGAAAACTAAACAACAAAACCGTACCAACCTGCCTTAACACAATGCCGCCATTATTACCAGAGGGCTCTTCAATCTCAACAATGCGCGCAGTGGGCCCCACCAATTTACCCTTCCCCTTCACTTTCTCACGCTTCTTCTTCATCTCATCCTCCGATCCGCTGCTAACGTCCTCACTCTGCACCTTCACCGTGTACGTGCGTTCGATCGGCAGATGCTTGCTGCCCTTCCCATTGATCTGAGCCGTCCATTTGTAGCTCTTCTCCAATCCCTTCTTCTTCCTCTTCCCGTCCTTAATCTCCGCCGTCCAATTGTACTTCCGATCTTCCTCCGGCCTATCAATCTCAGCCGTCCACGTGTACTTCCTCTCCCCGATCCTCTTCTTCCTCGCCTTCTTCTCCTCCCTCGCCAGCCGCTCCAACCCTAATTCCAAATCCGAGACGCGATCACAGAGCTTCTGCAGGTACAGCTCATCGGGCCCGACCCGACGCGTGACCCGGCGCGTCGAGGTCCGGAACGGGGTTCTCTCGATCTGGATCAGATCCGTAACAGCGTCGAAATCGTCGAACAATGTGGGCCTCGGATGGGGAAAGCTCGCGAGGTCGAGCGCGTGGTCGATCTCATCCTCGAAAATATCTTCGAAAATGGGGAAGGAAGGGAAGTGAGGGTTTTGGAATAGGGTTTTGGGAGGTGTGAAAATGGAGTTGTAATTGAGAAAGTAGGATGATGGGCGGCGCTCAACAATGTCGAATCTCCGGAATCTACTCATTTTGTTGTTTCTCCGAAGCGATCATGAAAGTTTCTCGATTCTGCTGATTATATCAGTGAAACTGTGTGCATTGGTTTTCTGGAGAACGGCGGAGAGAAGTAAAAGGAGTTCTTTGAGAGGGTGAATAAAATATTATGGGTGAAAATGAGGGGTAATACCGTAATTTGCTTGTTAAAAATAACTTTTTTGATTGTATATATTTATTATTATTATTTTGTAACTAATCATAAAACAAACAAATAAAGAAAAATATAAATTGAAAAAAAAAAAGAAGAAGACGTGTGACCGTCACGTGCAAATGTTTAATATCGGTTTTCACTAAAATTCGACATGAAAAGTCACATAATCCACATTGATTTTCACTAAAAATAGACCATTTGCAACGACTTTTTCCTTGTATAACACCATTAGCAACGTCAAAATTGGGGTCGTTCCAATATGTGTAACATAATAAGAAGGACAGATATTGGCACGACAAGTCGTGTCTGTTGTCATTTAATTTTTAGGAACGATGAGTGTCGTTACTATATATCATTAGCAAAATGTCTATAGCAAGGACTTCATTGGGAGGACATGTCGTTCCTATATAATTAATGCAACGACAATGACATTTATGGGGATAGTTTTTGTCGTCCCTCTTAAGCATTATTCTTATTTTGTCCACCGTTCAGATTGATCTTGTATATGTGTGTAATAATATATCAAAATGTTGGCTTGATCCAACAGTTTTATTGTGCACAATCATATTTTGAAAAATACTGCACAGAATTTTTCGAAAATAAAATCTGCTTTATTCAAAAATTTATGTATTTTTTCTCGCATCTCAGATTCTAATCTCCACCGTTCATAATGGAATTCAACAGGTCCTTTGAGATTTTTTAAAAATTTTAACGCGATCCAACGGTTAAAACGTAAGAAAATAATTTTTCAAATTTATAGTGCAGTTAGGTTTTAAACCCACGAAAATTATATATTCTCACGTCTTTTGCTCAAGAACTCGATGTCCCTCTTTCCCACTGACGGCGCCACTTGATAAAACCAAAACGATTGGTCCTTCAAGAATAGGGGTACTAACCTCAAATCTGAGATCAGCGACCTTAATAACTTTACATCACGTTGCAGCGACCTGATTGATTTCCAAGAGTCTCATGGCGACCTGATCGATCCTGCAAAATAACACCTCAGCCAAGGCGGTGGACGGCAACGACGAAGGTCCTCCGATGCTTAAGTTAGAAAGTGCGAGAGATATTTCTAGAGCTCCAACGTAGAATTAAATCAACTTAAAATAAAAGTGAGACTTGAACCCTTTATACAGGCAAGATAATTAATCTCCAAGCTAGGTTACCTGTTGGGAATCGAGGGTACCGTCGCGCAGCGGAAAACAAAAATTTTTAAAATTAAATAAATTGAATCGAATTCAATTGACGACGGTCCAATTTTATAATCAATTAATTCAAAYAATRTTTTAATTGCTTTTAATAAATAAAAACAATTCAATTTTCGTAAAATCGAATAAGCATGATCGGTTTCTATTTAATATATTAATCACATATATATAACAATTATATATATAATAATATATTAATCATATATTTAAATTATATATATTACATAAACATATCACATATACATTTATATATAATATATATATAATCTGCATGCATTAAACATTCATATATAATATATGTACTTAACAGCATGCAATTCATACAGTACATATAATATATATATTAACCATGCATATCACATACACATCACATGCGTACTACACGTATATTATCTTAAGCACAGCACACATAATACAAAACACATCATACATATCACATTATAGCATGCATATACAAGTCACACTTATACACATGCACACACACAATATAATATATATATATATCATGTTTAGCATATTCAGCAGCATATATGTATATTAACAGCATACATCACATATGTATTTGTTAAACACAGCACCCACATGTCTATGTCATACACAAACAGCACACACATATGTAATATATAAACCATATGTATATACTAACARCATATATAATATATCATATATATCTATACCATTTTACCTCACTGCACGAAGGAGATTCGGCGACGAAGCAATAGCAGCTGACGGCGGCAAGCACCGTCGGGAAGCAGCAGGGGCAGCGGCGGAGGCGCTGTCGGGAACTTGGCTGCGGTAACCACTCGACACGGGACACAGCAGGCGGCTCGGCTTTGACAGCCGCCGTGCGGAGAAGCGGACTCCGGCCACGAGACGAAAGCGACACGGAGGCGAGCGCTCCGGCGACGAACTGGGGTTCCGGATACGTTCGGAACGCGACGACAGCGGCGTTCAGCTGTGACGAAGAGGCGGGCCCTCCGGCGAAACTCGGAGTGGCACGGCGGCAGTCGGGTGCGTGGCGTCTCCGGTTAATCGGTGTCACACACCGTATAACCCGACGTCCCTACGACGGAGCACTAGATCCGTCGAGGGATTGAAAACGACGACGAGGACCGAACGATTCGGTGCGACGGCGGCCGGCGGCAAGCGACGGCGGCCGGAGGTGATGGACGGCTGGGAGAAGGCGTGGGGCTAGGGTTTCTTTTTCGAAAACGTTTTTGCCGAAAAATTGGTTTCGTCTGTCAAGGTTTCCCGTCTCCTCTATTCTTTTTATTTGGTTTTGTTTTGTTATAAAGATCAAGCCCCAAAAACAAAGGGCCGAAACAAAAGAAAAACAAACTCTTTTAATTAAAAGGCCCAAGTCTTAATGAGTTTAAAGAGATGGCCCAAACATAATTAAATAAACAAGCTTTTTATTTAAATAACAAGCCCAACTCTTAATAAAACAAACCGGCCCAATAACTTTAAAACGGTTTATTGGGTCGACCCTATTTTAAAATAAAACCCCATCGGAATTAAATCATTTCTCACAAACGATAATTCCGAAAAATATAACAATTATATTTTCGCGTCCAAAATAATTTTCTCGTATTTATTTCTCAATTCATAATCATAATTATGAACTTTAGATTCAATCATATTGACATCTAAATATGCTAAAATTAACAATTAATTTCTAAGCTGTCGTTTTCAATAATCAGGAAACACGTGGTGTGACCCTCAATGGTTCAGGTGTAAGCTAGCCGTGGGTTCACAACATATTGTGATTCGAATAACACATTGTCCTTATATGAACTCGTCCCTTAGAGTCCCTGATTAAATAAAACTCATTTTACTTAATCACTGGTCAAACCAGAACCCAACGAATT
>BMAC01000508.1:663037-685003 GCA_014905375.1 Phtheirospermum japonicum
TCCAGACACCGTGACCGATAAGACGCGATCCACATACACTAAGTACTAGTCTTAAYGGGAAAGGCCTGTATCCTCATTATGGCGTAACCCTATGACTAGGAACAAGTTCGACGAGTTACATTACGTACTGGATTATCTCACGGTTCAACTAGACCAATCCACTGTAATAAAGTAACTTCATCAGGACCATACCTATGCAACTAGCATGGGACAAAAGATATGGAATGCCAATATGTATAAAAAGATATTATTACGAATAAAAACCCGATTGTATTGCAAGAGAATGGTCAGACCACAGCCACAAGTTGGCTTGTCGGTCACCCTATTCTAACAACCTTTACCCACTATAATTTTATAAATATCATAACCGACTTAAAATTATGATTTTCATGTATGCTAAGTTCCCATAAATAATATATCTCTGATTTAAATTACCAAAATAGGTTTGGGCCTGTAATTCTTTTTAATATAGTTCGTCGGGACCCCACAATATCATCCATGTTAGCCCGTTCGGATCCAACAATTATAAAACCCAATACCCAGCGTCGACCTGGTTAAACCATAAGAGGTCGCTACCCTATATGAGAGCTAACCACTTCCATATCTCAGGTCGCTACTCTATAAAACAGCTCACCCACCACTTAGAAAAAATACTTCTTCCAATAAATGAGATTGTTTACCATAAATACCGACATATAACTTACATGAATATTTAGTATTGTATCGTATATGAAACATATTGCAAGAGAAATTGAACAAAATAAAAAAATAATACTGAAACATAAACAGAATAAAATTTATAATAAGAAAAGACAGGTCAAGGCGACGAAGGTTTGGTACAAGAATAATTGGGAGAAAAAGAAGTATAAAAGGGAAAGGCACCTATGAAGAGGAGAGAGAGAGAGAGGGAGAGAAGGGACAATTGCAATTCCATCGATGTTTGTTTGCAATTCTACGGAAGTAATTTATATTTTAATTAAAATAATTAATTTGGATTTTTCTTAATTATATATGATTTCTAATATTTTAATATTAAGAAAACATTGAATTAAAAAATATAAAAAAAGATAAATATCAAAATAAATTAAAGTATAATAAAAAATTTAAAAATAGATATTAAAATTCTTATATTAGTAAATTTCCAAACTTTCAAAATTTGCTGAAGAAAATTAAACGTACTTTCTAAAGATAAAGAGTTTCTTTATTTAAGTATATTGGTGGAATTGTATACCAAATATAAATACTTTAATTCCTAAAGTGTTATAACTATATTTGGCGAGGAAATATTCAAACTTGAAAATTAACTAATTAATTAGTTGGTAGTGTACACGTGTGAAAGAATTGATGAGAGTCCAAATAAGAATAGGTAACTTAGCATGTGAAACTATATATATAGAACCCGGAACTAGCTAGGGCTAGCTCCCATAAACAAGCCTCTAGTACGTTACAATGGCTGATGAAGCATCCCATGAGAATAATATCCTTCTTCCCTCAGAAATCATAGAAACAATTCTTTTAAGACTGCCAGCGAAGCCTTTGTCTAGGTTCAAAAGCGTATCCAAGTCGTGGAATACTATCATCTCTGATCCTCGATTCATCCGAAGCCATCACGAATTATCTGCGAATTCATCTTTTTCACACAATCTCCTTGTGGCAGAAAACGGTAAAGAATTTCTATTGGTTCGAGTATTATTGGAAGATGATCGAAAGTTCGAAATCGAAGCAAAACTGGAAAGGCCCCATGGCTGGTGGAATGACGTGTACTGCAGTGGTGATGGTGTCTTACTATTGACGCCCATGGATGAAGACGAAGAGTTTCTATTATGGAACCCATGCAGCCGAAAGGATACAATGCTTCGACTGCCACATACTATAGATCATGATCCCATTGTTGTTGGGGTTTGTTATGATCCCAACAACGATGATGTGAAGGTTGTTTTCGCGTTTCACGAATTCTTCTATCAAGTGTTCTCTTGTAAGAACAATTCATGGACAAAGAGGAACCAACAATTTCCCTACAAATTTGTTGAACATTCTGAAGGCATCGCTGTCAATGGGGCTCTGTATTGGGTTTGGTCTGCAAAAGGCCCAAGAGATCCAACACGATATTATTCTTACAAGAACATACTGTGTTTTGATTCCAGAGACGACAGTTTCAAGACCCTTGAGAAGCCGGAGGGGGTTAAGGACCACAAAGGGATACGCCTCATCTGTTTGAGAGGCTGCTTGTGTTTGTATACCGATGGGGGAGATGTCGGGGATGGGTTCGGGACGACCAGTCTCCAAATCTGGATCATCATAATTATATGTTTTGCCTTTTTTTTTTAAATATGTCCAATTTAATTTTAGTGTGTTTTATGTATTATATTGTTTTTCATTAATTCCTTCTGTGTTTCTCTTTATTGAGTACTAGAGTCCCTTTCATCACTCCGCATAGGCGCGTCTAAACGTGCTTAGGCGTGAAAAGGCGCATGTTTTTTTAGATGAGTAACCTGATTTTTTTTTTAATTTAACCAAATATTACAAAATTTATATGACATCAAAATATGATCAAATAATTAATATTTCGCAAAAACTATTGTAAGAGCGTCTTATGAAGACGATCAAACTTTCACAGTAAAATATCATGTTTTTACTGTGAAATTCATACTTTTCAAAAAAGTGTTAATTGTTGTTTTGCAAAGTATGATTTTATACATTAAAAGTATAATTTATGATTTGCAAAGTATGATTCTCTTACATGAGACTGTTAATAATACGTTGATTTTGTATAAATAATTAGTATTTAGTTAACTATATCGAGAAATACGTAGACAAATTTGTTAAACATATATTTTTTTTTACTAATTTTAACAATATAATAAATAAAATAATAAAAAAATTGACAACGCCTTTTCACGCCTAGGCTTTCAAGGCTTGAGACTTGGCCTTCCCGCCTTCCCACGCCTCACGCCTTTTTGAACCTTGGTTGTGAGTAGTGGCACGATAACTTATATATATATATATATATATATATATATATATATATATATATATAAATATACACACACACACACACTAGTTTAACACCCGTGTATTATAGTGGATTTATAAAAAACTAAATATAAAAAATATTTGTGAAGATTATAAAGTTTTAAATTTAAAATAAAAATTTGAGTAGATATGTTCTCAACCCGTGCCCTGTTCAATTTATTAATTATTATAATTATTAATTAATAATATATTTTAATGTTTAAATTAAGTTCGTTAATAATTATATTTACATATTTATAAAAATTCAAAAGATGCTACATTTTCAACCCATCTCTAATATATATTAATTAATTATTATTAACACATTTTATACTTTTATGTTTAGATTAACTTTATCAATAATTGTAGTTACATACTTTGAAAAAATACAAAAGGTGTCATACTCTCAAGCCTTCTCGCATTGTGTCATTGTCTAATAAATATTTATTATTATTAAATAATTTTTTTTTTATATTTAGACTGAATTCATTATTAATATTAGTTACATACTCCAATTATTTCAAATATACCATAATTTACCTATATTGAATATTTAAAACTTCAAAAATAAATTATTTCGACTTTTATTATAAATACAATTTATTTAGTTATTTTTATAAATATTTATTTTGTATTAAAATTATTTCATATGTAATTTATCTTTTAATAAAAATAATTAATATAGATTTTTTCTACTAATTATATACGACTTATTTATATTTTTATATTATGAGTATAAAAGAAAATTATTGAATTAGAAAAAATATAATAAAAGAAAATTACTAAGTTAGGATAAATATAATACAAAAATTAGGAAGACTTTTTTATTATCCAAACGAAACATACGAAGCAGACACATAGATTAAGAAGATTTTCCATTAATTGTTTAACAACTGTGTATTGCACGGGACTTATCAGAAAATAAATATAAAAAATATTTGTGATAATTACAGAATTTTAATAAAACAAAAAATTAAAATAATGTATTCTCAACACATGCCTTGTACATGTTTAATCTATGTATTAATTATTATAAATATTAAATAATTTTATATTTGATGTTTAAATTAAATTCATTAATAATCTTAGTTACATACAAAATTTAAAAGGAGTCACATTCTATACTCGTGTCTAATATCTATTTTATTAATTATTATTATTATTATTAAATACTTTTATATATTAATGTTTAGAATAAACTCGTTAATAATTATTAGTTACATACTTTGAGATATTGAAAAGATGTCATACTCTCAACTCGTGTCGCATTGTACTGATGTGTAATCAATGTATATTAATTATTAGTATAATATAATATTTTTATGTTTAGATTAAATACATTACTAATATTTAGTTACATACATAAATTATTGTAAATAACTCATATTTTACCTATATATAATATTTAAAACTCAAAAAGTAAAATTATTTTAAATTCTATTATTAATAAAATTTATTTAGATATTTTCATAATAAAGTGTTTTTTTAATTAAAACTATTTCATATGTAATTTATCTTTTAATCTACCATTTCTACAATGATAGCGGCACGACGGTTCTTTAAGCCGTGAAATATCGTTGATGATCTTTTTTGCCATGGAGAGGAGGTCCGTCGTGCCGTTATCATTGTAGAAATGGTAGATTAGGGCGGAGAAAGGGGGGAGGATTAGAAATAAGGAGTGAAGTTACCAAAAAAACCCTTAANAAGTTACCAAAACCACCAAAATTATGATTTCGGGGGGTAAGTTGCAAAAAACGCATAGTTCAGATGGTGGTTTGTCCCAAAAAAAGTTCGTATGGTAAACTGTGAAAATCAAAATGGTTTGGGGGACAAAAAGTTATTTTCCCTTTATTTTTTGATTATGAAGGTTGTTATTATTTGGTCGACTCTAGATATTGCAATGCAAATAGATTTCTTTCTCCATATCGAGGGCAACGATATCACCTCAAATAATTTGATGGTCATCGACCCGAGACAGCGAAGGAATATTTTAATATGAAACATTACAGAGCAATAAACGTGATTGAAAGATGCTTTGAATTGTTAAAAGGAAGATGGAAAATTCTTGAGTCTCCCTCATTTTTCTCAATTCAAACCCAAGTTCGCATCATAATGGCATGCTGCCTTTTGCACAACTTGATTCGCAAGTTTATGAGTTTTGACCCACAAGAGCTAATTAATAATGAAGAAGATGACAGTGAAGATGAAGAAGAAAGTGTTGAGAATGATGAAGTAGAATACATCAGACATATTAGTTCGACTGATGAATGGTTGACCTTTAGAAATAATATGGTGACAAACATGTATAATACGTGGAGAGCTAGATCTAATGTCAATGATGAAGCTTAATAGTTTAGATATATGGTTCTTATTCTTGTTATAATAATAATAATAATAATAATAATAATAATAATAATAATAATAATAATAGGTTTTGAATATTATTTCACTATAATGTTTTAAATTTTTATTTTCATTATCATCAATTTTATAAGTAAGTCTTAATTATTCTTTAAATACTCCATCTTATTTATGCACATTTATTTTTACCATTCATGTTTTAAATAAAGTTATTTTTTCGTTTATGATATTTTCTTGAGAGAACTTACAACATTGTATTTTATTTTATTTTTATTTTTTTAGGAATGGTTGCACCTACATCTGCCCGTGGAAGGGGAAGAAATAAAAAATATCGGAAACATGAGGAGATTGAAGCTTTTATAGATACTCTTGTAGAACTAGCCTCTGATCCACTGTGAAAAGTAGATAGGGGATTTAAGAATAATCACATGGTTGAAGTGCACAAGATGATATTGAGAAATACTCCCAATTTTGATAAGGAAGCTGATCCCCACATTGACTCTAAGATCAAATGGCTAAAATCCAAGTATAATCCAATTTCTGAGATGTGTAGGGAAAGTGATTGTCAGTGGGATCATGTCGAACACAAGATCAATTGTGAGAGGCAATGGTATGATGATTGGTGTTTGGTAAGAACGTCTAACTTATACATTTTATGTTAAGTTCAAACACTTTTTGTTCTAATATGCTTAATAGTACTTACTTTAATTATTTTAATAGATTCATAAGAACGCAACAGGCTTGTGGAATTTTAGATTCCCATATTTGCACAAGTTGGACTTGGTATAGGGCAAAGACAAGGCAACTGGACAAAAAGCTGAGGATATAACTGAAGCAACTGCTTATGCCAACTGCCAAAAGAACACACTATGTGCTCCTCGGATAGTGAAGATGAGGTTGTCATGTTCTCTGATGCAAAAGGATCTCCAACTAGTTCCTCCACCACTCACGCATCGAAAAAGTGCAAAAAGATCTCACCAAGAAGAGAAAGTTTTTACAAGAAGAAGAAAACTCCAACACTTCAACAAACCATTGACTCAAAGCTGGACAACTTTACTACTAAGTTTGAGTCTATTTGTGATCAAATGGCATCACAATATGTTGTTGCTACAAATGCTTTTATCTCGGAGTAAATCCGAGTCCTTAACCGATGAGAAGATGCAAGAGGTCATTAACGAACTTCTTATTCTTGGTGTCTCTCCAAAGGATATTAGTAAGGCTACTGAAATATGCTATCGTGATCCTGCCAAAGTTCATGTTATGTTTGCTTTGCTCAATAATTTGAGAAAATCATTTGTGCTTGGTTTCTTATATCCTTCTTCTCCTAATTTATGAATTATGTGGGTAAGCAAATTTATGCTTTTGTGGGTAATATGAAGTAAGGATGCAATGTATATATAATGCCAATTTTTTTTTAATCAATTGTAATCACTGGTGTGATGAAAAAGCCAGGACGAATGATCTTAATTATTCCACAAGAAATAAGTTTTTCTTTTACTATTTCAGTTTATTTTCATGGTCATGTTTCTGAGTAGTGTTTTCAAGAATATATTGATATTATAATTATATACTTTTTTATTTCCTCGTGGCCATACTTATGGTGTTCTTTACTGTGTTTTTTTAGAATATCTACTGGTATTACAACTGTATATATTTTAATATTTTCAGGCAGAATTATATTTATAAGAATTTCCCATGTGAGCATATTATGTTGCTGAATGATTGTGAATTCATTTTCTAGAATATAAAATTTATGTGGTGGGTTTTGTGATAAATTAAGAAGTTCCAAATCTCACTCTATCCGTCTTTTTGTCTCATTCACATTTTATATTATTAAGATATTTAATTGTTGGCCTTATATGAATATTGTAGTCCATGAATTGTCAAAATCACTTTTCTACAAAGTAAATCATGTTTTTTCGGTCAAAGAAGAGCTCGGCACAAGAGCCTTTTGCTGGAGATGCATTTTCTCTCTCTTCTCCAATAAATATTTTCTATTTTTTTTTTCACTGGAGTGCCTTTGAATACTCATTGTCACAGGTTTTTTTGATATGGGCCTCAATTATTTTCTTCATTTTCCGTTGTATTTTGCTAAAAATCGAGTCTTTTTAGTTTTCTGGATCTCTCTTTTTTTTTTGGTGTTTTTTTTTGTCCTTTTTTTTTTGTGTGCGTGTGTGTTTGATTCGTCTATTTGAGGCTTGAATGGGAAAAGGGGGAAATTGATTTTTGGGGAAGAGTGTTTGATTATGAATGCTCTATGATGTGCTGTATGATTATATTAATGAGTCTTTTTTACCACTAAAAGAGAAAATCAGATAAAGTTTGTGAAGAGAGAGAACATAAACAGAGAGAAAGAAAGAAACAGTGCAATGCTTTCTTGAAAGGCTTTAGGTTTGAAGATTATGGGGAGTCTTCTCACAAGGTGCTCGTGTACTTTAGTAACTAGGCAATTTTTTATTTTTATTTTTTTTGAGTTGAAATTTTAAAAAAAAATTATTGCCAAGATGCATATGTTTCGGCCTTTAAAGAAAGATGGGCTTATTGGGATTTAGGTTATAAGAGATAGGTGTATCTTAGATATTGATATTGAGGTCAAAATGGGGTCTTGGTGGGATTTCCAAGAAATTGGATCTGAAGAAGATGATCGAATAGCTAGATTTACCTGATGCGGACCAAAATGTCCATATGTAATACTATTGGATATATGTGAGTATTTGTGAAAGGCGACCTCATTTTCCTTGAGAGGGTGTTCCTCTGGGAGGTGAGCGAGCTGGTTGGTTTCTTTGAGAAGTGGGCGAGCTGGTTTTGTAGAGTAGCGACCTGTAGTATGAGGATGAGTTCTCATATAGGGTCGCGACCTCTTGTGGTTTGAGCTGTGTACTTGAGCTCGGTTATGGGTTTTGTAAATATCAAGCCTGCGGGCTTAGTGTGAGTGGTTTATGAGGTTTCGGTGGACTGTATGGAAAGAATAATGGGCCCAGGCCTATTCTATTAATTTAATGAGAGGTTTATTGTTTATGGGAACTTAACATATTGAAGGAATCCTAATTCTGAGTCAGTTGTGGTATTTATGGAATTGTGGTAGGAGAAGGTAACCTTTGCTTGGGGAGGACTTCTATTGTATCTATAAAAGTGGGTGCATACCTCTCATTATAAAAGAGTTAATGTGGCTTTATCACATAACTGTGTGTTTGGAAGAGAAGTATTGTGTGTTGATTTCGTTTATTGATTTAAGCATTGGAGGGTCTTAACGGGTTGGGGGGTGGGGACTCTGACCCGTTCGAGACGCTGTTTTGCAGGACCATCCAGGTCGCTGGGAGATTCACAGAGAGCTTGGAAGGTCGCTGTGACGTTTTTGGAGGCATTTTCAGGTCGCTGATCACTTTTGAGGTTAGTACCCCCTTTATTTGGTAATCCAACTTTTTGGACTTGTCATTACCTCAAATCCCATCAAATTTCATCTGCCCAATTTCCCTTGAGCCCATGCAAGAACCCGTTACCCTCTGCACCGGCCAAACCTACGAAAAGCCCACATCCTCAAATGGTTCAGCTTAGGTCACTACACATGTCCCACCACAATGCAAGAGCTTTGGGACGACGCCATAACGCCCAACAAGACGCTCCACCATCTAATCCACACTTGGTTTCCCCAAAAGTATGTGCAGATGAAGAAGCGAACCGAAGACGCACAGGGTCGAGCTTCGGAGCTTCTAACCTCCTTAAATGAGCTAAGGGCCAAACAAGTATCGAAACCCTCAAGGAGCTAAAATGGTTCGTGACGAATCATTCGACCGCTCGAAAAACCATCGTCGACGAAAATGGAGTGGGTTTCCTTTCGTCCTTGGTCATATTAAAGCTAAAATATATAATATTTTCCAGATGCCGTTCATATTTTGCATCACCATTTTAGGTAACGTGAGCCTATGTTACATACCTGTCTCGTCATGCAAACTATCAAGTCTTTTACCCCTGCGATGACTGTTATCTTGTAGTGGTTGGTCTGGAAAAAGCACTTCGATTGGCGAATTTGGGCTTCGTTGATTCCAATTATCGATGGTATTTTACTCACTTCTGTAACAGAGCTCAGTTTTAACATGCTCGGGTTTTATGCTACTTTTTTCGGGTGTCTAGCTATGTCTATGAAAATGATTCTTACAGAGTACCTGTTGCATGGATACAAATTCGACAGTATAAACACGGTATACTACATGGCACCATTCGCGACTATGATCTTGGTGTGCCGGCCTTGCTGCTCGATGGATCAGGTGTCATTCACTGTTTTTTTTACGTGCCCATATATTTTCTCGTCTCTTGTGATCATTTTCGAGTCCGACGTATTAGCCTTTTGCCTAAACTTCTTCATCTTTTATGTCATCCACTCGACGACCGCTGTGACTTTCAACGTTGCTGGAAATCTTAAGGTTGCGGTTGTTGTTACGTGTTCGTAGATGATATTCCGTAACTCGATCTCCATGATGAACGCGGTCGGGTGTGGTATAACGCTCGTCGGGTGCACATTCTACGGGTACGTGAGGCACATGCTTTCGCAGCAAGCACCCGGGACCCCTCGTACACCTCATACTCCAAGGGGCAAAATGGAGATGGCTCCATTGGTTAACGAGAAATTAGACGACAAAATTTGAGTTTTTTTTTGTTTTTTTACCTCCCTTTTTTGCATGAATAAAAACATTGATGGAGGAGAAGAGTTTCCGGAAGGAGATCGTGTCGAGCCATATATATAAAAAGATGAAATGCATGTAGGTTGTAGGCTTCTGTAATATTATCATTATGGAGCTCGCAATTGCAATTGTAATTGTATTTTTTTTAGTGGTAGTTGTTGGCTCCATGAAAAAAAAAATCGTATTTTTCGAATATAAATTGTTGGCTCCACGAAAACAAAAAAAGGAAAATGATAAGAGAAGCCACAACTTACCAATAGTGATGCCGAAAATGAAATCTCGCCATAATAGTTCTTCAATTTTTCGTCGAGGGTAATTTTTCATTGAAGAACTATTATGGCGAGATTTCATTTTCGGCGTCACTATTGGTAATTTTTCGGCGCCGAAAATGAAATCTCGCCATAAATCTCACCATCTTATCGATTTATCGTCGAGGGTAATTTTTCTTGGAGTCGGGAGTAATTGCATTTTTTTTACATATTAAATAGGTCATGAAATAGTAATGTGTGATCAAGGAGAAGACTCATGTGTGAGTATACATGTGTGAGTATATGTATAGTGAGATCGCTCTCTGTTGTATTGATAAACTATATATGTATTTATTGATAATTCAAAAGGAGTAATTATATTTATTTAAAATGGTAGCATTTAAAGTTTGTAATTTTTTTTCTATTTTTTTTAAATTTTCTTTATTTTTCTCCGTAGAAACATTTAAAATTCAACATTTAAATGTTATGATAACGTATCAATTTTATGGCCTACATAGATTCTTTTTATATCACATTTTATATAAATTACTAAACTAACTTTAATAGTGCCATATCTGTGTATCGTGTTTTATTTTATATTATAATAAATATATTAAAAATGTATATCCACGTGTCGTGTCTGGACTCCATCGGATCACTCTTTTTTTAGGAGAGGGAACAAAATTACACTCCTGAGCAATAAATATAATAAATAAATAAAAGTTGGTTTAAATAAATACCTCAACATGGCGTGGGTTATTTCGTCAATAACCATCCACCACTTGCAATTAAGCACCATAATATCTCACCATCCGCCGCGCACACGATTCCGGCGGCGAAAATTTTCAGTCAGCTCTCAATTACTCAATATTTAACCCTAGAAACACACACAAAAAAAAAAAATTAATAATAATAAAAATCCCTAAATTTGTGTTTAGTTTCCAGTTCGAATCAGAGGATTTCCAATTAAAATTAGGGCAATAGAGCGATGGGCATAATACGGCGCAGCTTCTCGTTCTTAGCTGGAACAGTGTGCGGAATTTACATAGCTCAGAATTACAACGTCCCCAACATCAGGAAACTAACCTATGAAGCCCTTTTTACTGCAAAGCAAGTCGAAGAAAAGTACCGCAAGCCGAAGAAGCCCGGCGACGACGCCGTTTGAGTATCTCAATTTTTTGATCGACTTAATTTCAGGTTTTTGCCCAGTAAAACTTTTTTTTTTTAAACCTTACAGTTTTTGTTAGTTTTGTGGTTTAAACTGAGATGGATGGATTACAATAAATGACCACCTCTTTGTAAGTGATTAACTGATGAAAAGGTGCTTGCTTTATCAATGATTTTGACTGGCTCTGGTTTATTTATTTATTTGTGAATTATAATTCATTATACAATATCTTATATTGTTGATCAACTTTTTCCTTGTGCTTGGTGTTTCGTTGGAATTTCTGGAGCTATCAACATTCATAAACTTATTACATTTATCCCCTTAATTTTCACATTGAATCAAACCTGAGAGGTTTTTTTAATTTTTGTCAAAATTTAAAAGTTAGCTATCTTTTTTTTTTTAAAGATAAATGTAATTAGGTCAAACCTCAAACATACTTTTTCAATTATCCCTAACATAATTTCCTCTGGCCTATTATAGAGAACTCATGATCCCCATATTTGAGAATGTGAAAAAATGTAAGTTATTTATGTCACATGTATAAAATAAATAAAATAATAATAATAACAGAAATCACTAATTCTTCCCATCTCAACCTCAAACCATTAAGGATATATAGAAAAAAAAAAAAAAAAACACCTTGTATCACACTCAGGCACTAGAAACCAAAAAACTATAGAGCATATTATATCCATTAGATCCGGCCCGAACTAGAAAGCCCGTGTGTCCTCAACCCTCGAATCTTTTCTGACACCTCCGTAATTACAAGTCTCGTTAGAAGCAAACCGGCTATTAAAGCACTAACCATTAACATCATAAACACCCCATTCCAGCTCCTAGTCGAAATATAGCCCGTCAATAACGGCCCAATGGCTACCCCGATTGAGCCCGTCCCATCTATTATAGCCGTAACCGTCGCTAAAGCCCGCGAACTGCCTTTTAACGAGCTGTGTGTTCCTAGGTCAGCCGAAACAGCTGTCGTTATGAGAGCATAGGGCCCGTTCACGAACATTCCAGTGATCAACATGAGCGAGATATTTAGGGTGGTCGATATGTGCCCGTAGATTCTGTACAGAAAGAGAGACGGGATTGCGAAGAACATGAAACTTGCTGCTGTTGTGGCTCGTGCTTCGTAATGATCAGATATGTGGCCGGCTAAGATCCCTCCGATTACACCTCCGACGTCAAACATTGTTGACAAGTTTCCGGATTCTTCGTCTGTTAGGTACCTTCCTTCTATAGCTGCAGTATCACATCTAAATATAATGAGTTTTTGTGTCCGGTAAATGTTTTGAAAAAGAATACGACGTATTTTTTAAGATGTCAGTAGTAACCATTTTGTAATTAAAATTTTAAAATTTGAAGGAGGCTGTTAATTTCTTTTTTACCTGTGTGGCTAATATAGAAAGGAAGCCAATATAGAAATGTATACGCCACCAATTTCGCAAAGAAAAGACAAAGGGCAAAAGGGGCAACCCCAGGAATGCTCCACGCCTCCCAAAACCCGACAGCGTCGTCCTTTTCTTCCGACCCCGTTTTCAACAACGGCTCCATTATTACATCATCGTCGTCATCATCATCAGCATCCATCACAGCTCCAACCGATTTAGGACTAACCGGTAATAAAACAAACAACACTATCCCAACCAAAGAAATGGCTACACCTGGAACAACCATAGACCAACCCCACCCGTACTTCAACAAAACCGAAGCGGCTAAAGAACCGATAATGTTACCTAGCGACGTATGGGAATTCCATACACCCATTATCAAACCTCTCTTTTTCTTCCCGAACCAATTGCCAATGACCGCAACGACTGATGGCCAACCGGTCGACTGAAACAACCCGGCTAACATTTGGATGATCAGATAGTAAGAGAACATGTGTACGTCGGCCCAGTACCCGAGCCCGAACATGGCGGTGAAAAAGCCCGTCCCGACCATTCCTAGGGTTAGGAATATCCGGAGATCCGTCCGGTCGCCGATGTGGCCAGAAAAGTACATTCCGATGGCGTATACGAAGAGAAAAGCGACATCGAGGTCGGCGAGGAGCTCGGTTCCGTCCGGGCCGTTGAACGGCGTCCAACCGGGCCGAAAAAGGTTTGAGCCCACGGAAGGGGATTGTGGGTCCAGGGCGGTTTTGACTATGCTCGTGGTTTTACGAGTGGTGTGATAGGTTAAGTAGGCGAAGAAGGTTACGGCTAGGACGATGGCTTGGTTTGTCTTGTAAGAAATGGGGGAGCCTTTTATGTGCTCGATGAGTCGGATTCCGGGTGGTTTGGTGTCGGGTTTTTGGAGGGGTGGTTTTTCGATAGAACCCATTAATGGAACTTGGTTAGTGAAAAACAGAGAACTTTTTTTAACCTGAAACTGCAGGAAAATGACTACGGATTAGAAGAAATTAGACTTGAAAAATAGTGATGATTTTTATTTTTATCAATCATAAATTTGAATCAAGATTGGTTGACAAAATATACAAGGCAAATAGATATTAATACATTAATTAATTCGGAATCCCAATATATTGAACAGAGAGAGATTATCTTCCCCTTCAAGGTCAAAGCCATAATGGTCAATCTTAAAAAAAAAAAGATAATTACAAATTGTACCCTTGAGTTTCTGTCTAATTATGGAAAAGCCCAGTTATCTTTCAAAATTACAAACATCACCCGGCACGTGTCTCTATTTTACTAATTGTGCCGCAATGGGTAATTTTGTAATTAGACAGACTTTGGGGATAGTTTTATAATTATTCCTTCAGAAAACTACAACAAGAAATGCTAATGAAAACTCAAAAACGAGAAATATAGTAATGTCCAAAGCTGATTACTTCAAGAACCATGGAAAATAAATATTTTATTTCAAAAAATATATGGAAAATATATTTGTCGAAGAACAACAAAAGCAGTGAATATTTCTTGCAATATGATACAATCACCATATATATATATATATATATTACTTTTAATTGCCTCAAAATTGTAAATAAAGTGCAGAAATGGCAGAAGCTTCAAAACCAAAATATTCAACAAACATAAAAAGATATACGAGTGATAATCTTTAAATGCTTACTTAGGATTGACTGTGCTGGAAAAATCTTTTCGCTTCGTTTCTTCGAAGTATTTATTTCTCTTCCTTCGATTCTTTTTTCTTTTTCTTTATTTCTTTTTTTATTTTTTTAATTTCTTGAACTTTTTCTGTGTTTTTCTTAGTTTCTTAGAGAGCAAAAAAGGCTGACGTTTCTTTCAAGTAGCTGATAATGAGGACTATTTGCCAAACAGCCAAAGCTGGTCTGCTTTTATAGCTGATGGTAGCCAAAGGGTAAGGTGGTGAATTTTCAATATTGCCCCTGCTTAACAATTTCAATCTTTAATTGTCCTTTAATGGGATATGTCAATAATATTCCATTACAATTTGACTTTCATATCGAATAATTTTATTATATTTCATGTAATTACAATCTGAATATTACATGCAACTGTATATGCTAATAACATTTATATTTTATCAGGGGAATGTTTTTATAATTCAGATGTGTCATTGTTTTGTAAGGGCTGAACTGATAGCAAAATTTATTCATCAAAAATTGTAATGTCTTAAAATCACTTCCACTAAAAGAAGTATTATTGATTTATTTTTACTATTTTCATAGCAACTTTTTAAATTGATTATTTATAGTTGGTAATTATATTTTGTGACTTGTCCTTAATTAATTAATTACCTATTATAGACATTTAATCTTTTTATGAAATGATGTACACAATATCTTAAAGAAAAAACCTATCATGTGCAACGCAATAATCCATTTGACTTTCGGATGTAATAAAATTGTAAAAAAAAGAAGAAAAAACAACACTAACGATGTTATCATATTGTCAGCTCCTTCGAGAATGACACTTCTATTTAATATCCCGTTTTCACTATAAATCAACATTTGATATTGATTATGTAAGTGAATTTATATAATATTTTATTATATATCTTAATTGATACTCTACACGACCTCTAGGTACCGCGTCTGAATTGAATATAATTCCACTACTTTAAAGAAGACATCAAAGTCATAGTTACTTTTTAAATTTCTTGATTTTTTTATTTTATTTGTATGACATGAATAAATCATGATAAGTAGACAACGCACACTCATACTGCCTCAATAAGCATGACCTAAAAAAATTATAATTTATTCATCGAATTAAATAATTTATTGCATGAAAATCACCCTTCCCGGGCTACTCACACAATTTATTGTGTTGATAAAATAAAATGAACAACAGAAAAATGTCTGGCACTTTTGTATGGGTATGATGATGTAATGTATATCAATTTTATTATAATAACTAATAATTAAATAGTAGTACTATAGTGAGTTACACGTACTCAAAGCACGTTGTTAGATAACGTAGGATGGTAAAGTCGTATGTTGGGAATTAGCAAAACGCAATTTATATATACACGTAGCTAAGTGAAAATAAAAAATATGATCTTGAAACGCTATACATTTTCTTGTTAACGTTGCTAACACTTTTCTAGCGAATGTGATGAATTGATTAATATTATAGAATGTTTTATTCTTTGACCAGAACGAGATTCTAAGAAAAAATCACGAATAGAAATATTCAGCAAATTTGAAATATTTTGATTGAGGAAATTATTGGAAGAGCAAGAAAATTGGCAATTATATTATTTTACTTCGATTTAGTTTAATATATGTACACCAATGTAAAGTAGGTCCATATAATTTACATGAAAGTTTATAAATTTACAACCCCTTGTACTATATTTTAAAAATAAAGTAGGTGTCACACACGGCAATCGTCCTTCATGCCCTGCGTCAGGACAACTACTGATATAATTAAATTTAAAAGTAAATCAAGCTGGGTATATTGTTGTTTAATTTATTTAATCTTATATCTTTTTATTTTTGAAGAATTTTATATCAAGTTTTAAAAATTATATTTCACGGACTTTGATAGCATATAAAAACACGGACCGAACTCCAACTTAATACTTCTTCCGTTTCTTAATAAGTGTCGTTTTAAAATTTTTGTTCAAAATTAAGAAACATAATATTTGATCAACACATCCTCAATCAATTAATAATATTTCATTTAATTATTTTCATTCTTTCCATTTAGTTATTCTATTACCATAACTTGTTTATATTTCTTAAAATAAGCAGGGATAAAATTGAAATAAAGTGGTAAAAAAATTCTAAAACGACACTTAATTTGTAATAAAATTGAGTCTCTAAAACGACATTTATTTTAAAACGGAGGGAGTAATGAATATATATATAAGCAAAGTAAAAATATTCATATTCAACGGGACTTTTATTATTTAATCTTTGAATTTAGTGTTAAATAACTTAATTTGTTTTTTCATCGCATGAACTTAGCTATCAACCTCCCATCTTTTTTTTTTTTTTTAATCGAAATGTAAATRRTTDYATTGATCAAAAGYTAACATACAARGTATGCAGGCATGACCACCAAAGTGGTTACAAAAAATATGAAACTAATCCTAAAGGCCTTCAACATGCATCAAAATGAGCAGACCCATCTAGACGGTGCGAGCACACCTACCTGTCTCATGACCCTGGAAATACAAAGGAAACTATCATGCGGTCCCTAAACTAGAAAATACAACGAAATTCAAAATAAAGAGACAAGCTAAGCGTCAAGGGGGTGATGCTAAGCCGGCTCATGCACTTGATTCTTCTTCCTCCTTATCTTCTTCTTGACTTGGATGAAGTCAGTATCGTAGGAAGATTCTGTAGGCAAATTGAGGGTGTTGTCAACCTCTCTATCCTCACAAGGCTGCTTGCTTGAAAAAGCCCCATCGCTTCGATTAGTACCCTTGTGAGTGGGCTGACTCTTGGGTTGCCCTTTTTCAGCTGCTCGAGGTGCAACATCTTTGCCAATGCTCTGAGTTGCTCCTCTTCTATCAACTTGCCCCTTTTCAGGACCATTTCCAGGCGTAGACACTGGTTTAGCATGATCGGCAGTCCCCTCAATGACCTTTGCCTTACCTTTGGCTATGGCAACAAGGTCTTTCTGAATACCAGCTTCCATGGATGCCATACCAGCAGCAACTTCGGGCGGTTTTATCTTAGGAACAACAACCCTACTACTTATTGGCTTGTTCACATGTGATGGTTTGGGAGCATGAGTCATGGTCGGGCATCGGGTCGTGGAGTGGCCCAAAGCTTACAGGTGGTGTAGAATTGAGGCTAGAAATCATTCTCAATCGCTTGCTCCCTGATTTTATCTCCAGGTAGCTGTATCTTGACCAATGTAGGCAGCGTGGCAGCAGCGTCAACCTCCACAAGGACTCGAACAAAAGATACTCTTTCCTTTTGACGCGTAAGCATGTCCGTTGCAATCGGTGTCCCTACTTTTGAGACAATCCTGCTAAATATTTCCTCATTCCAACAGTCAAGTGGGAGTCCAGGCAGCCTGATCCACACCGAGATGTATCGAAAAATATTCTTATCAAACTCGAAACATTGCGGCATATTTTTGAGCATAAGGGTTTGTCCAAAGATTGAGTAAGGCCCACGAAGCAAGACTTGCTCACAGTCTCATCTTTTTCAAATTTGGATACAATCTAACCCGAATCATGAACAAAGAACTTGAAAGGCACTTTCCAGGAATTGAAAAGCGTCGTGAGAGCTTGTTTACCTGGGAATTTCGAAGGAAAGTGTCCTGCAAAGATAAACCCCATGCCTTTTCAATATCATCTAGCATGTTGGCATCAATTTTAACCATATCTCTATCATCTGGAAGAAGATACAGCTTCATTCCATTCGAAATGGCTCGATTTTCGACCATGGAGACCCATGATTTTTTCTGTGACGGTTTCAGGGCAGTCGGGTTGGAGTTCATGCCTTTGGATTTCCCCATCTCGGCAGGCACACGCGTGCTCATGAACAGTGCACAAATTGCATTGTTCATCTTCTTCCTCAGTTAGTTGATTGCGTGCATCCGAAATCTGCTTTGGATTCGGAGAGGGCAGCAAATCGCCATCCAACTCCACACAGTTCCCATCATCATACCCATCATCTTCAACATTTTTAATAACATCTTGCTCATCAATTTCAACAATATGAGGGTTAGCCGCACTTACCTCTTTGTTCGAAATTTTCAAAGGTGTTGCAGCAGGTTTCGACTTTCGTCCCATAGAGTCCATGGACTTAAGGGAGTTTGGTTCACTCTTGCTTGACTCATCAGTCAATTCCTCACTGCTGCTATCATCCTCGGATAAAGACTTGCCAGTTTCATCATTTTCTGCAGCCGCTACAGTAAAATATGCAGACTTTGCTACAGTGATTTCTGCATTTAATTTGGGGCGATTTTCTTATTCACGGCTTTTGGCTCCTGAATTCGATGGCGCAAGTGGGGGGAAATCATCCTGGTGCAATGGGTGAACGAGTTTTAAGCTTGATTGCTCGATCTGTTCGCGCCCATCTCGATCCATCTTGGGCAATGCAAGCGATTGAAATTGCTTTGCCCACCACCAGCCCTACGCCCCCGTCCTGATCCACGTCCTCCCCTTCCAGAATTATTCCTGGGCATGATTTCAGTGTATTGTTTGTGTTTTTCAATCGTGGCGATGGACGCTGTTGTGATGGAGAAGCTTTGCCAACTTGAGCATAAGTCACCATTTTTTATACTTGTATCTAACTGGCTATTAATCCCATCTTTGTGTTGAGGTCGGAGGATCAATCCCCGAGTGTATTTATTTGTGCTAATTTTAAAAAAATAAATTATTTTTTTTAAAGGAAAAGCAGTAAAGAAGAAAACACATAAAAGAGACGTAGAATTAGAGTTCTCTTATTCATCAAAGACTTCCTTTATATATGGTATCAAATACATGTTTCCATAATACATAAAGATAACAAATACCTAAATTGTTCTTCATCAGTTACTTATTGACGAAGGCACACTAATTGTATTTTTTCTTAACACTCCCCCTTGTGCCAAGTCAAAGGGTAAAATGGTTTCATTGTTACCTCATTAAGACCTTGCCAAGTAACAAAACCCAATGGAAAAAATAAAACTTGATCTAAGGAAAAAGAGCAATACACCTATGTTGAGACTCCCCTTAAATTTTACACCTCTCTTTTATATATACATCTATCAAGAGAACTTTGAAATTCTCCACTTTCTCAATTTACTTAACTCTTGAGAAAGTCCATAATTGTTGGTTGTAGAAGAGTTGTGGTGCTATAGTTCATATTATCACCCATCACTACAAAAAAAATCCGGCAATCCTGACGGCCAAATCCATCAGGATTCCGTCAGTATATCAAATACTGACGGCCTCCTGACGGATTATGGCCGCCAGTATATTTGCGGTCAGGATTGTAGCATCCTGACGGAAATTGTAACCCGCCAGGAATGCCGGCGGTTTCGTTGACAAATTTTAGATAAAATTTAATTAATTAATAATCAAATTAAAAATAATAGGACAAATAAAATTTTAGAGATAATTCAAAATAAATAATCCACTAATAAAAAAATGAAAACAAATCATTTCAATAACAAAAAATCGTTTAATCAGTCGAATGTATAAAAAAATATAACTATCCATCTAAATCTCCACCATCTGGACTACGGGGAGGCCGACGACCCATGGCCCGAGCAACAGGCTTCTTCAATCTGCTTGTTGGAGCCTCAACTGGGAACGCTCCTGCTCCTCACGGATCCGCTGAATCTCCAGCGCCTGCTCGTCGCGGATCCGCTGAAAGCTGCTCAAGCTGCTCCTGCTGGGACTGCAGCTGAGTCTGGAGCCTATGAACATCGGCGGTGGAGGTGGAAAGAAGTGCTGCAAGCCCCTTCTTGAGTTCTTCCCAAAGGCATCCCAAGGGCCATAGCGTCGACCCCTTCCTATTCCCGACGACCTATAGGTAGACCTCGTTTCGGGTTTCTACCTGAGGGCTGGCTATCATCAGACGACGCAGCACGCCCTCTCCTCCAAAGCCCTCTCATAATCCTCCTGATATCAAAAATTTTCAACTATTATTACCAAACAACTTTTATCAGATTCTATAATAACTTTTATCAGATTTTATAATAAATCGGTTATATATATAACATATAAAACTTACAAGCTATCCTCTGGGCTTTGGGATCCGTAAATGTGCCGTCGGGATTTCGATGATACCTCAGCAGAAGCTCGTAGTTACTGGGCTGCGAAACCCGTCTGTGCAGCCTGTATGTAAAGTTACATTTACAATATTTAATATAATGAATTAATTAAAACATATAATTATAAATGTTCAATAATATAATTTAATTACTTAAAATATTATCATTGACTTACAATCTCGGCCGCCTGTCGATTAGCCGGCATGGACCCGCCTCGATGCTTCACTATACCAGTCGAAGGGCCGCCGGGCTCGCTCATCCTGTTCCGCCTGGCCTTCTCAGACTTCTCCACCTCCTCAGGCTGCTGAAACTCCAACAGCCACCTGTTCCAAGTCGTCTCCCCTACAATAGCAGGTATCGTCCCACTCGTCTGATACGCCTTCCTCCACTCGTATATACGACTCTTATAAGACTCCCGCATCAAGATATAGAATGCCGCCCTGATGGCATTCTCGTCGTACATACGAGTGTCCCACCACACCAATCCCTACAAAAGAAATACAATTAGACAAAATAATTAAGCAATTCACTTAACATAAATAAATAAAAAATACTTCAAAATTACCCTAAAACGAGGCCTACTTTCATTTGTTCGTTGCAACTTGCATATCTTCATATCTACAAGTGGAATTTTTCAGTGGTAGAAATTCAAGCCCACTATTCTCAAAGATTTGTATGATAATTAGATACTCATGGAAACTACTGCATGATAATGATATCTTTACATGGATCAAATGGGTAACCCAAACATCAAAAATACTATTTGGTATTTCACAGTAGGAAGTAAAACTCAACATTTTCTTTAGGGGTTACAAGATTATCTGCAGTTCCAATTATATTTATGGATGGAAAAAATAAACTCACGTCAATGGTTTATTTTAGGGATCAAAAATACGTTTTGATTCCATTACAGTGACATTTCACTTTCTTGAGTTAAATCAAGATAATAATTTTGAGAAATTAATATTTGGTCAAGTGTATTAGTAATGGTACAATAATGCGGCATATTGTACATCGGAAGGGAATTTCAGGCTCTCATTAGTTCTTCGTCATTCCGCTTACGAAATTGATCTTTCCTTATATCTCCACTTTGACCAATCATACGAGTTGCTAACATATTACAACTTATCCATATTTAATTGTCTGATCATCTTTTGGCATATATGCAAACTGTAGAATTTAGTATTCCACAAACTCGGGTTTTAGTTTAAAGATTTAACATCCCATGGTTCATTATCTCAAATTAAAACTTCAAATAAACTAGCTATATCTCTTATTTCATTAAGAGTGGGTATTGTGTTCATATCATCGACATATACAATTATAATCGCAAATTTGAAACTTAT
>BMAC01000509.1:0-10016 GCA_014905375.1 Phtheirospermum japonicum
TATTGACGGACCCACACCTCGTTTCGCATTCGCCGGTTTTGTCGTGAGCATCGCTGTCGTTCACTTCTTGCCGCACGTAGCCGCGAACCCTGCTGTCCGCGCCCGTGTCGTTCGCCCGCTGCGTCGAGGAAGCCGGGCCTGCTGTTGGCACCGTCTCGCCGGAGTCATTGCAGCCGCCGTTTGCTGCCAGTCGCCGGATTTTTCCGTCCACCGCGTCGGAGCCCAAGCCGGGAGCCTCTGCCAAGCCGTTGCCGTGCCACCGCCGTGAGAAGACCAGCACCTCCGCGCCGTTCCATTTCCGGGCTGTTGCTGCTGTCGTTTCCGTCGCTCCTCTGCCGTGTCTGAGGTACAATGGCTGAACTTGGTGGAAAATATATATATATATGTGTTTGCAGTTCGTGAGTTACATTTGTGTGCTCTGTAATGCCAGTTTGAATATAAAACATGAAATGTTTGGGTGCTTTAATATGTTGAATGCATGATACTGCATGTAATGCAGTGAGTTATTTAATATAACTTGTAATGCATGCATGCTGTTTGTTAATGTGTGTGTGTTTACATGCGTATACAATATATTATTATATATATATGATTGCATGCAGTAATCTGATTATGATATAAATATGTGTGTTGATGGTTGCATGAAGTAGTATATTATATTATATATATATGTATATTGTTAAAGGTAAGCATGCATGATGTATATATATAATATATATAATTAAATATATGATTAATATAATAATATATATATAATTGTTATATATAATGTTAATATATTAATTTATATATAAATATATATAATTGTTATATATATATATGTTTAATAGAAATTATCATGCTCGTTTGTTTTTACGAAAATCGAATCGTTTGTTTTATTAAAAGCAATTAAAACATTGTTTGAATTAATTGATTGAGCCGTCGTCAATTGAATTCGATTCAATTTATTTAAATTTTTAAAAAAAAATTTCCGCTGCGCGACGGTACCCTCGATTCCCAACACTCTAGACCCATAAGATCTAGCTAATAATAATAATCAATCTCAACATCACAATCCCAACACAATCATAATCACAATTCGTCATGGAAACAATAATTATTATAAAAGATTTAATTAAACTAATTGAAAGCATGTGAACTAAATTAAAGAGCATAAGATATAAGTACTTACTAATTAAATGAAGAAAATAGCAGCGTTTTACGAAGAAATCTTGAATCTAAATTAATCTAAAATCTAAGGAGTTAAAACTAAGAATTATTAAGAGAAACTAAGAAAATTAAATGGCACTCTTGGGGTTGTCAACCCCCAAAAGGCCTTAGAAACCATAGGAATAATGTTTATTTTCGAATGTGAGGGGTGGGGGGTATTTATAGGTGTAGGTGTATTGGAAAAGGGGTCAAAATTAGGGTTTCCACCCCTTCTAGGACGTTCAACACTTTCCATACCGGTTGAGCCCAGAAACGACCCTTCTAGAAGGCCCAGAATCAGGAGGTGCTGCCAGCCCAGCTTTCTATACTGTTGGGCCCAGAGACATCCCTTCTAGAAGGCACAAAACTGTAATTTCTTCAAATTGCGGCCCGTTTTCGCTGAAACTCTACTCGTTTGCCCATTATTGACTACGTCCAAACCTAAATACCTCAAAATACCTAAAATAAACATAAAATTAATTAATTATAATTAAAATACGGTAAAATAAGTTGGWGATAAGAAAATGTGAAAATATATTCAATCTATCCAACTTTCACYGAAAACAATAACAAAAATGAACTAAAATACTAACTAAAATCAAGACAAATTTGTGCTAATCAACATAGTCTTCCTCAAGGAAAGTCGCTTGCCTGGAAACAATGACCTTATGTTCTCCAGGAAGATAGAAATAGTATCCCCGTGTTTCTTTAGGATACCCCACAAAATAACCTTTCCCACTTTTAGATTCCAACTTGTCAGAAAGCATCTTATTTACATATGCAGGGCGACCCCAGGTTCGCATGTGCGTAAGTGATGGCTTCTTGCCATGCCATAACTCATATGGAGTTTTATTTACTGACTTCGATGGAACTCTATTCAGAACATAGATTGAGTTCAGTAAAGCATACCCCCACAGGTATGTCGGAAGATATGAGAAACTCATCATGGATCTAAGCATATCTAATAAGGTTTGATTTCTCCTTTCAGAAACACCTTTCATTTGTGGTGTTCCAGGAGGCGTCCATTGCGATTGGACTCCATGAAGTTTTAAGTAATCGATAAACTCTTTACTCAAGTATTCTCCTACTCGATCCGATCGAAGAGTCTTAATACTATTTCCAACTTGTTTCTCAACTTCTAACTTATACTCCTTAAACTTCTCAAAAGTCTCTGAATTGTGCTTCAAAAGATACACATGTCCAAACCTAGAGAAGTCATCAGTAAAAGTAATGAAGTATGAATAACCACCTCTAACTTGAGTATGAAAAGGTCCGCATACATCAATATGAACCAGCTCGAGCACCTCTTTTGCTTATATGCCTTTCCCAGAAAATGGCTTGTTGGTCATTTTTCCTTTGAGACAAGATTCGCATTGTCCATAAGACTCAAAATCAAATGGTGTTAAGTAGTCTAACTTTCTTAACCTTGCGATTCTTGTTTCATTTATGTACCAAGCCTACAATGCCATAAGTAGGTGGGATAATTCATATTACTTAACTTTATACGTTTGTTTTGCACATTGGGACTATCACGACTACAATCAAGAACATATAAACCATTCACAAGTTTCCATATACAACACCATTATGCGTAAATAAACAATTATTATTAGCAAAATGGAAGGAAAACCCTTCAGTGTCTAACATCGGAATGGAAATAATATTCTTTGTAATTGATGGGACAAAATAACAATTATATAAATAAAGTCTATAACCCGAGGGTAAATCTAATATATAAGTCCCTACACGCTCGGCAGCTACCTTTGCTCCATTTTCCACGCGCAGGCAAACTTTTCCCAGTCTAACCATCCTGCTGTCACTTAGCCCCTGCACATTATTACAAATGTGTGAGCCATATTCGGTATCAAATACCCAGCAGTGAGAGTTATTAATAGACATATTTATCTCAATGACAAACATACCTGAGGAGCCGGAAACATCTAATGTTTTCCACTTCTCACAGTCTCTCTTCCAATGTCCCTTTTCTTTGCAATATAAGCACACATCTTTAGCCAATGATGGCTTCTTACGAGCACCTCCTTTTGGCTTCAAAGTCGTAGGCTTAGGCCCAGTCTTAGTTTTCTTTTTCTGCTTTTTCTTACCTTTCAGGTTAGATATAGCAGATGTACTCACCATGAGTACAACTTTGCCCTTTGAGGTGGATATGTCTTAAGCATGTTATGAAGCTCGGGAAGCTTCCATTTCGTGTTGTTCATATTATAATTCACGATGAAGTTCTCAAATGAACTAGGAAGCGAATTCATGATCAAGTTGACTGATACATTTTCAGGTAGTTTCGTTCCAATCGAAGCCAACCTCTCAATCAACCCTATCATCTTCAAGACATGCTTGCACTTAAAGAGATCTCTTAGCAGCTCATACTCCATAGTTTGAGCTTGCGAATCATAGAGACTCTTCAAATGCTCCAACATTTCGTAAGGGGTCATGTGTTCATGCTGCCTCTGCAATTCTGTTTACACTGCGCCGAAGTTGCATCATCCTTATATTTCCCATGAATACCCATGTCAAACTTGGCATATTCAAGAGAATTTTTATCAAAAATCTCCAGAACAGGTGTGTCCAACACATACTCAATTTTTTCCTATCTCAGAACTAAATGCAGATTGCGCAACCAATCCATAAAGYTTGGTCCAGTCAACTTGTTCGTTTCAACCAAACATTTCAATGATAAATTCGACATCTTAACTAATCTGGAGAAAATATATAGAGCGGGAATTAAAACTCTAATTCTAATTCCTATGATCACAATTATTGGCTAATTAACAAGGACTTTAATAATTAGCTCCCACTATTTTAACATATTCTATGACTCCACGGTAGAATACGGACTCGTATCAAATATGATCATAGTGAGCCAAGATCCATATTCATACTATTCAGCCTCTGCTAGGGCTGATGACCACAATAGCACAACTGGTAGGTGTCCAAACCAATTATAAACAATTATAACTCTTGGTCGATCAAATCTAATCCGATCTTAAGCCCTTAGTTGATTCCGATGCTAGGGCGACGAGAAAGAACTAAGTGAGTCAACCCCATTACACGATCGCAACATATGCACCTATGAGCGAGCCTTGACCTCTTCGCTTGGAGAAAGCACTAGGGTGCAAATACTCATGGACGAAAAAGGTCTCGTACTCACCCAATTATAATGGACAGCGCGTTCATCGAAGATGAGACTCATATTTTATTGGGGAACATTTATCGGGGTTTAACAATTAACAAGATCCAGTTGAACAGTAAACAATTATTGGGCACCACCTACCCATAATTTATAAGCAAACGGTCCGACAAATATTGGGCGCCGCCTACCCAAAGTTTGTAAGCAAACGGTCCGACAAATACTGGGCGCCGCCTACCCAGACAATATATGCGGACTCTATGCTAAAAAGTAATATATGAGCACATAGACAATTATTGCAAGTAGGGGAACAATTCCATAATTAAATTAAAATTTGAAATTTTAATTTAATTCACATTATCAAATAATGCAACTATATAATAATAATCATGGGTTAATCATTTAAATTTAGAAAAATTAAATTTCAAATTTAATTCGATTTCTAAATTACTTTAAAAGGTTTAAAAATTAGAAATTATTAAATTACAAATTTAATTCTTATTTCTAAATAATTTTAAAAGGTTTAAATTTAGAAGTTATTAAATTCCAAATTTAATTTTTATTTATAAATAATTTTTAAAAATGCTCTAACTTAAATTAATTAAGTTCTAAATTTAAAATTAATTTCTAAGACAATTTTAAAAAGATTTTTAGTAAAAATACAAATTTCAAAATTTTCAGCATAGCCAAACAGCCCCTTAAGAGTTTCTGAAAGTTTTAGGGTCCTTTCTGTAATTTTTGAAAATTTTAATAATTACAGAAATGCCATTTGGACTTAAAATAGTTTTCTGGAAAGTTTCTGGGGTCAAAACGCAGTTTTTGAAAAGTTATGGGCAGCCTCGCAATTTTCTAAAAACTTAGGGGAATTTTGTGATTTCACAAATTTCTAAAATTACAATCAAGCCCAAAATTATATCAAATTTTCAAAAATTTTAACCAAGCCCTAAATCGAATTTAGGGCTTTCGATTCGGACTTCGTCGGTCAGAACCACCGGCACCGTTATGTGACCCGTGAAGAGCGAATCTACCGGACCCAGGGGCCCACCAGAAAACCTCGTCGGAGCATCCTGCAATCATCCCTGAAGCCTGTGAATCGACGACCCAAAACGTAGCCGTGTTCTGCCCTTCTGCGTGGCCGCCGTCTGGAGTGCCTGCCCAGAAGGCTTCTCCGTCGCCAACGTTACCCAGGAGTTGGCCCAGCCGGAGGCGCTGCATTGCTACCGGTGGAGGTTTGTAGACGTGATCTCAGTTTCCATTTTTTTTTCTTTTTAAGCTTGCAGTTTTGTGTTAATCAAATTAACACAATTAAAAAAATTAAAACCATTAATCAAATTAAAAACCTATCAATGATTTTAGTCAAATTAAAACCACTAAACAACAAATTAAACCATAATTAATATTATGAAATTATAAACATAATCGCTAACACAGCCCCGGACTCTAATACCACAGTTGGAATTCGTAGAGACAAACACCATGCACGTGCAGTGAAAGTTTAATTTTTTTGTAGATCCAACAGATCCATCCTATGAACGAATATATTTATACGATAAATAAACGAGATAAAAGCATGAAACCTTACAGTAAATCCAAGTTCGAGCTCAACACTAAGGTATCCACTCAATTAGTTCTCCGGCTGCAAGATCCAACTTCATTGTATTGCTATCGTGAAGAAAGTTAGGAAATCTCACGAAAGCTCAAGAACTCCCAATCTCAAAATTAGGATTTATGTTTTCTAAAAACTCTCTGTTTTTCATTATTTACAACTTATGACTTTATGTTATATTTATGCTAGGTATATAAGAGAACCCTAATCCTAAAAAGGGTTGGACTGTCCAAGACATGGGCGCAAAATAATTTTAGCCCAAGTACCTTTACTAATATAACATAGATAATCAAATCCAAATCCAATTTAGTTTAATTATATAATTTCTATCAAATAGAAACTAACATTATAATTATTAACAATTAAATATTAAAATTCTAAATTTAATATTTAATACTTTCTTCATACACTCTTAAATCGAAAAACTAATCGCATATAGTGTGACCCTATAGGCCTTTATATATGACATCAATTCAATGATGATCCAAACAAAACTCMTARAHGGYTTAGYTRGACGAACTCAATATATAAAGAACATTCACTTGAACTCAGCGAATTATAACCTTTATATAAAGCTTTGGTGAAATTCCTTTCATTACGAATCACTTAATTAAGATTAAGATTTATCCAAGTGTCTATCTCAATGGCTTAATCAATTTATCTCATCTTTATTAGTCGACAACTAGACAATACTTCAATTACTATATTGAATATGTCTCTTGCATTGGCCAATGACTTTAGTCGACCTAATATAGAGATTGTGAGTGATCTCTCTTGAAATTCTAATCGAGGAACGAATTCTTTCTTGGCTCAACTACCACCTTCATTTACATCATGATGCACCCAACACAAGCCGTATCTACCCCAAAAGAAGTGCAAGCATTGGTCATGGTCAAAGTACATCACTCAGTAAACAAGGTGCGTATTGACCTCAAGTCAAAGGATTATCACACGCTTTATACAATGATAAGTTTATAGACATACAATAAATAACTTATCATTAGGGTTTACCAATACTCTCCAAAGTATCCATGTGTCCATCACGAATAACTATTATTCGCGGTCGTGAGACTTACTGCATTATCTAGAATGTGATGCAGACCACATGCCGACATATATTATATTATCAATATCCCAATCTTGATACTCGTTAGTCGTGACTATTTTAAGAGTAATGTTTTATCAATGACATCTCACCATATAATTGACAACATTAACTCTACGAGAATATTTATATTAATAATCACAAACAATCAAAATAAGAATTCAATAAATGCAATGCCATATATATTACGATATAAATAATAATTATGATCAAGTATAATGTCTTTAAATCTGATTGTCTTTAGGACATTCATACTTTCACTAAGATGAGCCTGTTCCTATCCGAGCTACCACCGAATGGCAGATGTGCATTAATTTCACAAAGTTGAATGTTGTTGTAGTAGTAGTAAAATCATTTAATAAATTTTGAAAAAGTTAATGTATTTAAATCTGATTGTCTTTAGGACATTCATACTTTCACTAAGATGAGCCTGTTCCTATCCGAGCTACCACCGAATGGCAGATGTGCATTAATTTCACAAAGTTGAATGTTGTTGTAGTAGTAGTAAAATCATTTAATAAATTTTGAAAAAGTTAATGTATTTAAATCTGATTGTCTTTAGGACATTCATTCTTTCACTAAATTTTAGATATTTTTTGGATAAGTGAGAAAAATTTATTTTTTCCAAAAAAGTTATCTCTTTGTACTTATCCCTTTATCTTACTGCAGTCCCGGCTACTTTTCGACTATTTGGAGGCAATAAATTGTTGGGTTCGCTATAATCGCACGGGGCCTACGCAGCGGGATTTAAAATTATTAATTAATTAAAATAATTATATATATCAAATATATATACTAAACTCCGTAGATTTCGTCATCGATTTTAACGATTGTCATTTTTCATTATTATGTATCGAATACAAATCTTGATTCTTATAAAAATAAATAAATTAATACCTCTCGATTAATTTCAAGCGACGATTGAGAGGGAATAAATTCCCGGCTATGTGGCTAACACCAAAACTTCTCGCCATATATCTCCTCTAATCGAGTCCACCTTTTGATTGCGACACCGGAAAAATTCTTCGCTAATAGAATCGTTCCGTTTTCAAATTGATTAAAGGAATAATAATTAATCCAACAATCAACAATTGATTAAAGATTAATTATTGTAGATTAAAAATTATCAATTAATTGACATCAACAATTGAAGACTTAAAATAAAATTATAAAATTATTTTTCTTCTTCTCAGTTTTCGAAAACTTGAATAGAAAGAAAAAGGGAAGGATCAATTTACTTTTTTTTCTTTTGTTTCTTGTTTTAAAAAGGGATGACTGACGGCTGCCTTTTCCATATATAATATATATATATATATATATATATATATATATATATATATATATATATATATATATATATATATGTATTAGATTAGATTAATTAGGTTAAGATTAGGTCTAATCTTAATTAAATAATTAATCAAATAATTAGGAAAAGAAAACTCCCACAAGTCTTTTCGTCTCTTTTTAAAACAAAGAGGACTTGGTCCCAATTATCTTACATATATATATATATATATATATATATATATATATATATATATATATATATATATATATATATATATATATATTATACAAATATATAATATCAATTAATTTTATTTTAAAGTTTTCAATTATTATAGTGGACTTCTACAAATAGGCCTACTAGGAAATTACATGGACTTGAATTCAGAATCCAACTAATTAATTAATTCAATTAATTAATTAATCCCATGAATTTAAATTAAACAATCAAATGAACTAATTTAATATATTCCTTTAATTGAGATTTCTAATCAAATTAGATTTAATTACATAATCAAATTATATAATTAAATGTTTTATCCAACAATTGAATTAAATTAAAATCTCATTTAATTAATTTAAATTAATCAATTATTCCAACCATTGGAGTTATCAATCTTGAAATGTCAGCAACCAAAATTATATGTGACCCTTTTAGGTTCACGACTAACACTAGCAGTAGGCTTATAAATTTTATAAGTTTATAAATAACAATTTATTATATTAATTAATTCTCTTGAGATTAACTCTTTAATTTCAAGAACCTACAAATCATGGCAACATCTAGCAAGTAGCATGATTACCCAGTGTTAGGTGAAATAGTGAGTAAACCTATTTCAGTTGATATCCATACATGTACGATCCTTTCGACAACTAGTTTCCCGATTAAAACTTGGGCATGGATTTATAAGTCGAAACCCAATTGATTTAATAACTGTGATTTCATTTCAAGTTTAAGTAATTCATTTATGAATCAATATTCATCGTGCCCTGGCCAAGGTCTTTGAATCACAAACTATGAAAACTCACAGGATACTCCCTTGTCCGTAGACAAGTGTCGAATTCTATGTTGGCTACAGACAAACCTCCATGCACATCGATACAATACCCAAAATACCCCTTTTACGATTGTTAAGCAATCAAAAGATAAATCTAAGCATTGCATGATGTGCACAAGGTTACTACCTCAAGTCAAAGGATTAATCATGTATTAATGCAATATGGAAATTCTTATCCATAGAAAAATCTTCCAGTTAAGAATTTCCATCGCGTCATGTTCAAGGAACTTGTTCTCCAACAAGCACCCACATATACGCACTCACGTCACAACGATGATGTTAATGTTAGAATAAGGTGACCAACAAGCCAACTTCTGGCTGTGATCTGACCATTCTCTTGTAATACAATCGGTTTTTTATTCGTAATAATATCTTTTATATATATTGGCATTCCATATCTTTTATCCCATGCTAGTTGCATAGGTATGGTCCTGATGAAGTTATTTTATTACGGTGGATTGGTCTAGCAGAACCGTGAGATAATCCAGCACGTAATGTAACTCGTCGAACTTGTTCCTAGTCAAAGGGTTGTATGTCCGATGTCCACACACCGTGACCGATGAGATGCGGTCCACATACACTAAGTACTAGTCTTAATGGGAAAGGCATGTATCCTCATTATGGTGT
>BMAC01000509.1:16278-35864 GCA_014905375.1 Phtheirospermum japonicum
CATACTATATATTATCAACCCTCCCAGGAGCAAATTTTTGTCACCTCACGGCACGGCGGAGGAATCCGGCGACGAGGCGGCAGCTCGGTTGCGACGAAGACGACCGATAGGTGCGAGGGCCGGAACGAAGCGGCGAAGCTGCGAGGTTCGGGACGTCACGGCTGCCGACGGTCCTCGTCTGCGACTACTACTACTCGGCTGCAGCTGGTTGCTCATATATATATATATATATGATATGTGTATTGTGGGATGATTATATGCATGCAGTGTGTGTAATCTGCTTATATATATAAATAGATGAATGTATGTGTGTGTACTATATTACATGTATATATATATATGTTATGTTGCATGCATGTATGATGTATGATGTATATATATATTACTTACATGTATGTTATGTTATATGATAATATATATATATATATATGTGCTGTTGATATATGTATATGTTATATAATTATATATATGATTAATATGTTAATATATATATAATTATTATATACATATATGATTAATATATTAGTATATATATATAATTGTTATATATATGATTAATATATTAAATAGAAAAGTATCATGCTCGTTCGATTTAACGAAAGTCGAATTGTTTCATTGAAAAGAAATTTAAAACATTGTTTGAATTAATTGAATTTAAAATGGGCCGTCGTCAATTTGTATACGATTCAAATTCCTTTTATTTAAAAATTTTTGTTTTCCGCTACGCGACGGTACCATCAAATCCCAACAGTTAATGGAATGCAACATCCTTGTCTTACAAGCATGCATCATATGCGCAAGTCTTACTGAGCTATCCAATGTCCTATCTCGAAAAGCCCATTGACTTGGAACAAGTTTAAGACCAAAACCTTAGAGACATGTTCCATGATTGCCATCGTATGTGCAACCATACCCCATAGTTTAAATTGGTATAAGGACTTTATCATACGTGCAATCATAACAAGAGCGAAAACATAAGATAAAGAATGTTGCCTTTATTAATATAATTCCAATAAAATCATTATACAAGTAGAATGAAATCCAATCTAATTGGAACGTCGGACACTCTACTCTAACAATCTCCCACTTGCCCTAGTATGTATTGCCCATGTATTTTAGGCCCATTCTCTCAAGATGCCCGTCAAATACCTTTTGTGCTAAGGGCTTAGTCATAGGGTCTGCTACACTTTCTGCCGAAGCGACTCGATCAGCAACGACGTCGCCTCTACCAACGATCTCTCTCACCAGGTGGTATCGTCTCAAGATGTGTTTGGATCTTGGATGAGATCTCGGTTCTTTTGCTTGCGCTATAGCCCCGTTGTTGTCACAATAAATTATTGTTGGACCAACAACGAATGTAACTACATCCAACCCTTAGATAAAGTTCCGCATCCAAACAGCCTCTTTTGCTGCATCTGATGCAGCAATATATTCAGCCTCTGTAACAAAATCTGCAGTCGTCTCTTTTTTGGAATTTTTCCAACTAACTGCTCCTCCATTCAAGGTGAATATATATCCAGACATTGACTTTGAGTTATCTACATCAGATTGAAAACTAGAGTCAGTGTATCCCTCTATTTTCAATTCTCCATTGCCGTATATCAAGAATATATACTTAGTTCTTCTCAAGTACTTAAGGATCTTCTTAACAGTGTTCCAGTGTGCAAAACCTGGATTTGACTGATATCTGCTCGTGACGCTCAGAGCATGTGCGATATCAGGTCTAGTACATAGCATTGCATACATAATGCTTCCAATCGCGGATGCATAAGGTACGCGAGCCATCTTTCCTCTTTCTTCAGGTGTCTTTGGAGACATAGCCCTAGAAATTGGATCACTGCTCATTGAGAGGTATCCACGCTTGGATTCCTCCATGCTAAACCGTTTTAGCACTTTGTCTATGTACATGGATTGGGATAGTTCGATCATCTTTCTTGATCTATCTCGATAGATCTTTATCCCAAGGATAAAAGATGCTTCTCCCAAGTCCTTCATGGAGAACTGCTTAGACAACCAAGTTCTTGTTGATTACAACATCCCTATATCATTCCCAATAAGTAGAATGTCATCAACATAGAGTACACCAAAAGTAACTGCCCTCCCACTAACCTTCTTATAGACACATGGTTCATCCGAATTCTTATGAAAATCAGACATTTTGATTGTTTCATCAAATCGGATGTTCCAACTCCTAGAAGACTGTTTGAGACCATAAATGGATCTCTGGAGTTTGCAAACCTTTTGCTCACTCCCACTGGATATGAAGCCCTCTGGCTTCTTCATATATTTCTCTTCCTTAATGTTTACATTAATAAAAGCAGTCTTCACATCCATTTTCCATATCTCGTAGTCATAATACGCAACTATGGCTAACAGGATCCGAATGGACTTAAGCATCACTACTGGTGAAAAGGTTTCCTCATAATCAACGCCTTGCTTCTGAGTATAGCCTTTTGGAACCAAACGTGCCTTAAAGGTATTTACCTCAACATCTACTCCAGGCTTCCGCTTGTAGACCCATTTGCAGCCAATGGGAACAATTCCCTATGGTGGGTCCACCAAGGTCCATACCTTGTTGGAGTAGAGTCCATTTCGGACTGCATTGCTTCTTGCCACTTTTTCGAGTCAATGTCAGACATTGCCTCTTGATAGATTCTTGGATCATTATCCAAAAGGATTCCCTCTTCTTTGTTCTCTAACAAAAGGTTCATCCTCGCAGGAGCCCTTGAAACCCTTACCGATTTTCGAAGAGGTTGTGATATAGATGGTCCAGCCTCAACTGGTGTGCTATTTGCGGTAACATGTGGGATACTTTGTGGTTCTTGAACTTCATCAAGTTCTACAACTCCGCCACCCCTTTCAGAAAGAAACTCTTCTTCAAGGAAAGAGCATTCCTTGAAACAGACACCTTTTGTTCCGAAGGGTCATAGAAATAGTATCCTATAGACTCTCTTGGATACCCCACAAACTTACATAAGACGGATCTCATGTCCAACTTATCTCCCGTATGACGCTTCACGTAAGCATCACACTCCCATGCTTTTAGGTATTTGTAGGAAGGTGACCTCCCATACCATATCTCATAGGGTGTATCGGGTACAGATTCTCTTGGCACCCTATTTAATAGGTATGCCGCCGTTTCTAAGGCATAGCCCCAGAATGAAAGAGGTAAGGAAGTGCAACTCATCATTAATCGAACCATGTCCAACAAAGTTCGATTTCTACTCTCCGAAACTCCATTCAGCTGTGGAGTTTCGGGAGGAGTCCACTGTGAGAGAATACCATTCTCTCTTAGATAATCAAGAAACTCAGTCGATAAGTATTCATCTCCTCGATCTGATTGAAGAGTATTAATACTACGACCAGTTTGTTTCTCTACTTCACATCTGAGTTCCTTGAACTTTTCAAAGGCCTCAGATTTATGCCTCATAAGGTATATATAACAAAACTTAGAATAATCATCGGTAAAGGTTAGTGATAGTTCCCTCTCGCACTAACACTTAGCGGACCATATACATCTATATGGATCAAATCCAATAGACCTTTGGCTCGTTCCACTTGTCCAACAAATGGTGATTTAGTCATCTTTCCTTTAAGGCATGACTCACATGTTGGCAACTTTTGCTCTCCTTTAAGGTCGAGTTTTTGTCCCAACTTGTGTATCATTTTTTTGGAAATGTGATCTAATCTAGTATGCCAAATTGTGAAAGAACTTTGATTATCTAACCTCCTTTTATTTTGTTGAATTGTGAGAATGGGTTCACTTGGGGAAATTGTGTATAAAGAATTTGTCAAATAACCGAAATATATAAAAGCGGAGTCTTTGAAAATGGAACAACTTCCATTCTCAATAACAAGTCTAAAACCCTCTCTGTCCAAAAGAAGGTACATAGATAATGTTTCTAATAATATCCGAAACATAAAGACAATTATTCAAATATAATTTAAAACCATTATCCAAAGATAAATAAACAGTCCTTATTGCTAATGCAGCAACTCTTGCTCCATTCACCATTCTAAGGACCGTTTCCTTTCTGTCCAACTGCCTACTTCGTGACATTATCTGCAAATCATTGCATATGTGTGAGCCACAACCGGTATCCAATACCCAAGAATCATCATTAACATATAGGTTAACTTCAAAAAAATATATACCTGAACTTTTCAGGCTTGCAAGATATTCCTTGCAATTCCTCTTCCAGTGCCCTATTTTTTCGCATTGAAAGCACTTGTCATCAACTTGAGAATTAACCTTTTTCTTACCATTGTCCTTTGTATTCTTGTTGGGTTTAGAGGAACTCTTTCCTGTACACTTCCTTTTCTTTGGCTTTCCAGCCTTCGATATGGAAGAGGATCCAACAAGCATGACCAGCTTATCCCTTTTGATGGTGGATTCAGCCGTCTTCAACATGTTCAACAATTCAGGGAGACTATTGTCCATGTTGTGCATGTTAAATTTGACAAAAAGATGTGTCAAATGAGGGAGGCAAAGACTGAAATAAAAGGTCCACATAGAGTTCATTATCTATAACGACTCCAAGGGACTCGAGCCTTTCAATAAGAGCTATCACCTTCAGMCCATGGTCTTGGWCTSAAGAGCCCTCAGTCATACGACACCTGAAAAGCTCCTTAGATATCTGATATCTTTCTTRCCTTTTTCTCTCACCATACAACTCTTGCAGGTGGAGAAGGATCTCAGAAGCATTATCTAAAGCTTCATTCTACCTTTGCAACTCATTTGACATCGATGCCAGCATGTAGCATCGAGCTTGCAGATTGTGATCACTATGACGAACATATTCTGCATACTCATCTGATGTCTTATCCTCAGGCTCTGGAGGGGGAGATTTGTCAAGTACATAGGCCTTTTTCTCCAAGCTTAGGATAAGCTTAAGGTTTCTCAGCCAATCGACAAAGTTCGGGCCAGTTAGTTTGTTTTGATCAAGTATGGATGCAATTGGATTCTTAGCCATTTTAGTAGAGTTATCTACAAAAATAAACGAAGTAGAAAATGTGTGAGTTATTGAAAATTATATTCATTTAACATAAGGTCTGTAATATTAAATGTCTCCCACTACTTTATTCAAAATTTATTAACCCTATAATAAAAATTCGGAAAATCAATTTTTCTTAGTGGGCTTGAAGTCCAATATAAATGTTTCACACTCCAATAATATGAGCCCATGAAAAACTAATATTGGTAGTCAACTCTTTGACAATTGTATCAATATACAACCTTCAAGAATATTTTGCCTCACTATTTCTCATACACCCCAATATTACGAGCACATATGGTACTAAGTGTCAAACATAACCCATCAAACATTCGTGTAGATGGAGCATCAAGATGTCCCATGACTCGTGTACAACATAAAGACGAGTCCACCCCACGAGTATCTCAATGCTTGGTAGAGATCACAACTTTTCAACACAAGATCACTCCACGATTCATGGCCAGTGACCTAGTGCGGTAGTATCGTCATGTCTTCTACCTTTGATGGAAGGCATGGAACGATATGTCCAACATAACTTGTCCATTTTACTTGATATAGAATTAATCAAAATTAAATTATTTTAAGTTTCAAAAACTTGGGGTTTACTTGTAAGACCTCATCAACCTTAATTATTAGGTGAGATTTTATTTACTGCATTATTCATCATATGAAGTGCAATCATAAAACATTAAATAAATCTAACATGCATTGTATGCAAAAAGCAGTGGGATGATCATGGCCAGCCTATGCGACCCATTTGAGCCAAAAACGGGTCTAGGTTAATCTAAGGGGTAAAATGAATGGAACTACTTCTATTACATTTCATATATAAAACCCATACAAGCATGGGCTTTGAATTATCTATTCTATTACAACTTGTAAAATTACCCACACAAACATGGGCTTTTGGCATCGAATTTCCTCCAACCAAAATTAGAAAATTTTACCACCTAGTCTACTCTCGATGCAAAATTTAAAACTTTTACAAATAATAGAATAGGAGGCTCGCAGGCCCCAAAATAAAAACATAAAATCACATTGGTCATAGGCTCATGATCATCCCTAAATAAATCATGCCAATATTCATCACATGAATTTAAAGCATATAAATTTACTAATTTTGTGTGTTGATTTAATTTTGAGATAAATAAATTAATATATATATATATATATATATATATATATATATATATATATATATATATATATATATAAATTTCAAAATTAACCATTTAATTTTGAATAGAATAATTAAAGAATTTTATTATTATTAATGTTGCTATGTGGCAGCTTCTAAACAAAAGGTTGAAAGGACATCCAGCCTTTACATTTCTCAAATGATTTTGAAACCTTTTTGTTTTTAAAAAATGGTTGTATAGCGTTTTCATGCAGTTTCTTTTTCTTTTTTTCTTTTTAACCTTTTTAAAAAGCATACGGCTGCACAACCTTTAATAAAGGATGTCTTTCAACTAAAGAGATGTTTCAAAAAGATTTCCAAAACCTTCTGCCTTTCATTCTTTCTTTCTTTTAATTATCATATAGATTCAAAATCTGTAAATTTTCTTTATTAACAAAAGGAATTTATCCCAAACAAAAATTATATAAAATATATTATTATCACACACAAAATAATTAATTTAATAATTAAATTATGTTTGTCAAATAAACATGAATTTAAATTAATCAATCCAATGGACTAATTTAATATATTCCTTTAATTGAGATTTCTAATCAAACTAGATTTAATTACATAATCAAATTATATAATTAAATGTTTAATCCAACAATTGAATTAAATTAAAATCTCATTTAATTAATTTAAATTAATCAATTATTCCAACCATTGCAGTGATCAATTTTGAAATGTTAACAACCAAAATTATGTGTGACCCTTTTAGGTTCACGACTAACACTAACAGTAGGCTTATAACTTTTATAAGTTTACAAATAACAATTTATTATATTAATTAATCTAATTAATTAATTCTCTTGAGATTAACTCTTTAATTTCAAGAACCTACAAATCATGGCAAAATCTAGCAAGTAGCATGATTACCCAGTGTTAGGTAAAATAGCGAGTAAACCTATTTCAATTGCAAGTACATACATGTATGATCCTTTCGACAACTAGTTTCCCGATTAAAATTTTGGCATGGATTTATAAGTGAAACCCAATTGATTTAATAATTGTGATTTCATTTCAAGTTTAAGTAATTCATTTATGAATCAATATTCATCGTACCCTGGCCAAGGTCTTTGAATCACAAACTATGCAAATTCACAGGATACTCCCTTGTCCATAGACAAGTGTCGAATTCTATGTTGGCTACAGACAAACCTCCATGCACATCGATACAAAAGCCAAAATACCCCTTTTACGATTGTCAAGCAATCAAAAGATAAATCTAAGCATTGCATGATGTGCACAAGGTTACTACCTCAAGTCAAAGGATTAATCATGTATTATTCCAATATGGAAATTCTTATTCGACAGACAAATCTTGCAGTTAAGAATTTCCATCGGGTCATGTTCAATGAACTTATTTTTCAACAAGCACCCACATATATGTACTCGCGTCACAACGCTGATATTAATGGAATGCAACATTCTTGTCTTACAAGCATGCATCATATGCGCAAGTCTTACTGGGCTATCCATTGTCCTATCTCGAAAAGCCCATTGACTTGGAACAAGTTTAATATCAAAACCTTAGACACATCGTATGCGCAACCATATCCCATAGTTTAAATTGGTGTAAGGACTTTATCATATGTGCAATTATAAGAAGAGCGAAAACATAAGATAAAGAAAGTTGCCTTTATTAATATAATTCCAATAAAATCATTATACAAATAGAATGAAATCCAATTTAATTGAAATTTCGGGCACTCTACTCTAACATAAAGCCATAGTGAGACCCATACTACCCGATTCACAAAATGTAAGAAACTATTACTTTTCCCCTTATTACAACAATATCTGTTAGTTTGTCAGTTTGTTTTTTAATTTCCTAGATTAATTTTATAGCTATTGGCAGGGCTTGATTAGTATACTTTGTCCAGGAACGYTGAGACTCTGAAGATGACATGGATGGTTGATTTTACATTTCTTGGATTATCTTGATCTAATATCTGAATTACAAATTACTATTATGTTTGAACGAATATATAAAGTTTAAAATTATTAAAATGTTCAGCGTTATGTGAGAGATATTGCATCACGGTAAGCAAAATACATCAAAACAATGAAAATGCAAATTATGAAAATGAACACATACTCATATACCATATTGTAAAGTGATGTTTGGAAAAAAAATGAACACAAGTAGATTTCAAATTTACGCACATTTATAAAAACTTATGGTGATCCAGGCAAAAATCCCTTAAAAAAAGTTGTTACAAAGTAGAGATAAATATGTCTAAAATCTGTATTACTAGATATTTTGTTCTATGAAACCCTCCATTAGGAAGTGAGAATCTTAGTAAGTAACAATGTTGTCACTTATAGGTTGATGATTTATCTGGTTTTCATGCTAATAGTCATATTCTAGTGGTTGTCGGATTTCAAATGCGATACGAAGTTACCGACGATCTACTATATAAGGTATTTCAGATCAAAAAGTTTTATTTGTAAGTGAGAGTGAAATGTAATTTTTCCAAACTACGCTTTTATTTATGTTTAGATAACTTGTCTAAATCGTTTGGCTGCTACACTATAAACCAAGAACGAAGAATCTTACATGATTTATAACATGCTAAAGGTGTTCTAAAACTTATTGTATTTTTATTTTATTTTTGTTCTGGTTAATTACAAAAATACCTTATGTTAAGTCTAATACAAAAGCAAACTCCAACCATGCAAGACCAAATATAATAATATATTCTGGAAATGTTAAAAGTGTGTTGATGTTTGAACTTATAGGAAACCTATTGATATGGAGACAACACTCTTGTTAGGCTAGATTAACGGATCATTCGTTAGTTTTAAATTTTATATCAATACATTATAATAAAAAAAAATACATCATATTACGAACATATCACAGTACAAAAATCAATACATCATAGTACGGGTCAGGAATTTATGAAAAATTAATACTTTACAGTACAAAAACCAATACATCACAGTACAAAAACCAATACATTATAGTATCGGGTCAAATAGCCTAACGGGTCATGACCCGTTCAGGGGCGGATTTAGGATCATAAGTTTTGGGGGGGCACTTATTAAGAGGAACAAAAATATTTTTGTGGCATGTTGTATAATAAAAAATAACATGATTAAAAAAATATAAATAGTTCATACCAATCGGGATTGAATCGTCGAGGATGGTCGATATTATTATTTAATGGATATTTTTCAAGAATAGGTTGATATGCTTTCAGATTCAAATAAATTCGACGAACCTTCCTTTTGGTTAGGAGGGTACTCCCATATTTGTCGACGCAATTCTGGGTCACGTTCTAAGGAAATGAGATCAAACTCTTCACATTCTGTATTTCTTAACCTTTTCGAAGGAGTTTCAAATGGAGAATTGTTGTTATTTGAGGCCGGAGATGGAGTTATAAGAGTAGTTGGGTCTAATTCGTTTGTTCTTTTTCTTGAAAACAATTATCAAGCGTAGCTGATTTCCCAATTTGAAGCAAATTAATCCTATCGAACAATATAACTATCAATTTATCAAAAAACAAGTCTTGAAACTCCTATTGAACAAAAATAACAATTATCACAAAAAATAAAATAAAATTCTAAAATAAGATCAATCAACCAATAAATCAATCCATACTTCATAACAAGATCAAAAACAACATTTAATAGTCATTCATCTCAATTTCTCAACCTTCAATGGGTTGAAGGCCCGAATTTCATCCAAAAACTCGACCAACAAACAACAATTAGTATTTATTCATCTCAATTTCTCAATCCATTGTAGGTTGAAGGCCCGAATTTTATAAAAACTCGACCAAAATAATAAGCCCTAGATGTAAGATTTATTTTAGAAAAAAAAATAGAAGAGATATTCAAATACACATACCTAAACAATAGCCGACGACAACGGCGGGAAATACGACACCTGAATATTGAACGTTGGGTTGATTCTTTTATTTGGCCTGAGCAAAAAAATATCTTGAAAATAAGCGGCCGTACTTTTTCTTTTTGTTTGTCCTCTGTGTTGCCCCTCCTTTTATTTCCTTCTTTATTTATGTTTTTTTAAATTCTTTATTTGTTTCTTTTTGTTTGTGCTCCCCTCCTTTTGTTTCCTTCTTTATTTATGTTCCCTTTTTTTTTATTCTTTATTTGTTGCATTTTCTGCTTTTGGTTCAAGCATCACCCGCCGCCTTTTTTTGTCGGCTTTTGGTTACATGTTTGTTTACCTATAAAGAGTTTAATGGGTTGGCTTACCACTTGACCAACTCCTTTACTTGAAATCTTGTGGAGGCCATATATTATATATTTTTCATATAAAAATTATACTTATAATAGTAAAATTTTTGAAGTTTTTTGCAGGGGCCATGGCCCCCCTACGGTACACTGTACATCCGCTCCTGGACCCGTTAATCTGGCCTAACACAAGTGTTTGCCTTGATATGAACCAAGAAAATGGCGTACGCGGATTTTTATGCGCGAGCTCTAATAAACGACGTTTTGAGCATCCAAATAGGAACTGATCAGGGAAATATGATCTACATGCTTCCACTAGGCCATAACGTTTAACGACTTATAAAAGATGACTTTCTTGATGATTTTATATATTTAAAAATACATTTCCAGCATATAAGTTGATTGGTTAGTTAACATTAATCGAAAAAATGAACTACATTATAAAAACATCAAAACATTTGTGAAAAGACAAATAAGTAGTATGATTTTGGTCATGAAGCCTTCTTGATTTTGCATCTAGTTGTTGCTTGTCCTGACAAGTTTTGATTTTGGTCATGAACCCTTCTTAAAGTAATTAAGCGTCGTTATTTTTGTGAAGGTACAACGAGGGTTTCGTTGTATTAGAAATACGAGAAATACTAATTGATCGATAATATGCTTTTTCTATTTTTCTAATATAAAAACCCCGAGAAGAATCAAATCCCCTCAGAAAAACCCGAGGGGAATACCCTTGTGTTTTTTCGAGGGGATTTTAGGCCCTTTGGTTTTTTTAAAATAAAAGATTTTGAAACATTATTTAAAAAATATAGCGACGTAAAAATAAAACATATCATATCATTTCAGGCACATAAAATAATTTTAAACCAAGTTTTACTATAGAATTATCACCGAGAATGTACGTATTTACATGTGTCATTTAATTCGATCAACAATATCCACGATACGAGCGATCAGCTTGTTCCATTGAAAATTTAAAGTAATGAAGCATCGTTATTATTGTGAAGCTACCATGATGTGGATTTCGTTATTTTAAAAACTAGAGAAATAGTAATTAATTAGTAATAGCTTTTTTTCTATTTTTTAATAAAAAAATTTGAGGGGATTAGATTTCCCTTGGGTTTTTTCGAGAGGATTCTAGGACCCTCGTTAGTTTTTTTAATTAAAAAAATTCAAGATATTATTTAAAAATATAATTGTGTAAAAATAAACCATATCATATAATTTTAGGCACGTAGAAGATTTTAAGCCGGATATTATTATAAAACCATCACCAAGCATGTACTTATTTACACGTATTGTTAATTCAATAAATATTATCCACGATAAGAGCGATCGGCTTGCTCCATTCGAAATGTAAAATAATGAAACGTCGTTATTTTATGAAGATACCACGAGGTGGGTTTCATTGTTATAGAAATGTGAGAAATAGTAATTAATTAGTAATACAACTTTCTATTATTTAATTAAAAAAATGGAGGGAAATAGAATTCCTTGGAAAAACCCGAGTCTCGGTGTTTTCTGAGGAGAATTTAGGCCCCTCAATTTTTCCAAATTAAATGAACTATTTCAAAAAGTTATTTAAAAAATATAATTGCGTAAAAACAAACTATATTATATCATTTTAGGCGCATAAGATAATTTTAACTCGGGTTTTACTAGAAAATTATCACCGAGCATTTATGTCTTTACACGTATTGTGTATTTCGATCAACAGTATCCACTATACGATCGAATGGCTTGTTCCATTGGAAACATAAAGTAATAAAGCGTCGTTATTTTTGTGAAGGTACCACAAGTTGAGTTTAGTTGTTTTAGAAACACGCTAAATAATAATTAATCGTTAAATTTACTTTTTCTATTTTTTATTTTTTTAATATAAAAAACCGAGGGGAGTCAAATCCCCTCGGGAAAGACCCGAGAGGATTAGATTCCCCACGGGTTTTTTTGAGGGGGTTTTAGGCTCCTCATTTTTTTAAATTAAAAAAATTGAAAAATTATTTAAAGATTATAATTGCATAAAACTAAACCATATCATATCATTTGAGTCATGTAAGATGATTTTAACCCGGGTATTTACTAGAAAATTATCATCGAGCCTGTACGTATTCACGTTTCGTGTAATTCGATCAACAGCATCCACGATACGGGCGACCGGCTTGTTCCATTGGAAATGTAAAAGTAATGATGCGTCGTTATGTTTTTGAAAGTACCAAGAAGTGGGTTTCGTTATTTTAGAAATACGAGAAATAGTAATTGATTGGTAAATAAAATTTTTCTATTTTTTTAATATAAAGAAATTGAGAGGAGTCAAATCCACTCGGAAAAACCCACGGAGACCCCGATGTTTTATATTAAAATAAATACAGAGATTATATTAAAAATATATTTGCATTAAAATAAATCATATAATATCATTCTCGTCACGTAAGATAATTTTTACCTAGGTTTTATTATAAAATTATCACTGAGTATGTAGGTATTTACGTGTGTCATGTAATTCGGTAAACAGTATCTACAATACGAGCTATAGGCTTATTCTATTTGAAAGTAAATTAATTAAGCGTCGTTATTTTTGTGAAGGTACCACGTGGTGGGCTTCGTTGTTTTAGAAAAACGAAAAATAGTAATTGATCGTTAAATACGCTTTTTCTATTTTTTAAAATATAAAAAAGCCGAGGGGGGTTTTTGGCTCATCGATTTTTTTAATTTATAAAATAAATTTGAATTTTTTTTTAACAAATTTAATTGCGTAAATAAATCATATCATATTATTATAGGCACGTAAGATGATTTTAACCCAGGTTTTGCTAGAAACTTATCATCGAGCATGTACATATTTACACGTGTGTAATTCGATCAAAATTATCCACCATATGAGCGATTGACTTGTTCCATTGGAATGTAATGTAATAAAACGTTGTTATTTTTATGAAGGTACCACGAGTTGGGTTTCGTTATTATAAAAATATGAGAAATAGTAATTGATCGGTAATATATTTTTCTATGTTTTTATTATTAAAAAACCCGAGGGGATTAGATTGCCCTCGGGTTTTTCCGAGGAGATTTTAGGCTCCTTAGTTTTTTTAAATTAAAAAAAAAAAATTCAAAAATTATTCAAAAAATATAATTTCGTAAAAATAAATCATATCATATCAATTTAGATACGTAAAATGATTTTAACCCGAGTTTTACTAGAAAATTATCACCGAACATTTACGTATTTACATGTGTCGTATAATTCAATTAACAGAATCCACGATACGAGTGATCGACTTGTTCCATTGGAAACGTAAAGTAATAAAGTGTCATTACTTTTGTGAAGGTACCACGACGTGGGTTTCATTTTTGTAAAAACACAAGAAATAGTAATTGAGCGGTATATATTCCTTTTCCCCTCGGTTTTTTCCGAGGGAATTTTAGATCCTTAGATTTTCTTTAAATTGAAAATTAGATTCAAGAAATTATTTAAAAAAATATAATTGCGTAGAAATAAACCATATCATATCATTTTAGGCACGTAAGATGATTGTAACCCGGGTTGCACTACAAAAGAACTGTATCCACGATACGAGCGATCGACTTGCATTAAAAAAAGAACAGTGTTTTACAGAGGGGAAAAGCCCTCGTTAATAAGAAAAAAGCCCTCGGTAATTAATTTACTGAGGGCAAAATTGAGGGAAACCTCCCCTCGAGAAAACCCTTCTCTGTAAAATTTCTCGAAGGAACGTATGCCCTCGAGAATTTTTCCGAGGGCATTACCGAAGGTGTACTTCTTTAGTAATTTACGGGGCCTTTAATCTGACTGCCCTCGAAAAAACCGAGGTCTATTCCCTCGGAAAATCCAAGGGCTAACTACCACTGGCAAAATCGAGGGTGTATCCCCTCGGAAACACCGAAGCGCACGGATCCAGTCAAAAAATATAAAAAAAATAATATTTGAAAAAAAAGAAAAAACCGAGGGGATGACGCCTGATTTGTACTTTTTTGTACATTTTTTTTGTTACCTTTTTGTGTCGCATTCGCGTGTGTTTTGCTTGCATTTACGGGTTTTAGGAGTCGTTTTGGCCTACTTTGTTAGTTTTAGGGTTTTATAACTTTTGTGCGTTTTTTAGTAGTTTTTCGTATATTTTTACTCTTTTTCGTACTTTTGGCCATAGGATGACCAAGCGGAGCTCGCGCACGTTTGGAGGCATCCCACTCGACTCGGATTGGAACGGACAAGCAAGGGAACATAACGCGAATGAGGAGCGACAACCGGTGGACGTTTAGAGCGAAATGAGAAAACGAGCTGGAGCAGTCGAACCAGTCGATCGACTGACTATCCAGTCGATCGACTGGACTTATCCAAATCGACTGGAGTCCATTGAGTTTGGGATTTCTGGACGAAGCAGTCGATCGACAGCTTTCAGTCGATCGACTGCCAATCGATCGACTGGTCCTCAGTCGATCGACTGAGATGCAGGGGAATTCGGGATTTTGGTCCTTTTTGATGATTTTACCCTTACGGTTTTGTATTTATAAACCCAGCTCTCCAACCTTATCCAACAACCCTTCCTTGGTGGAATTTGGGGCTTTATCCATTTACTCCAAGCCTTTACATTTCCCGTTGCTCAATAAACCCTAGTTTAGTGTATTTTTAGCTAGCTTAGTAGTTATTCTAGTTTAACTTAGTTAGTTAGTTTCTAGTTAGTAGTTAGTTGTTTTTAAGAAAATGTTGGAGTGAGTGACACCTCCTTCATTTGTGGAGCTTGTTGTTTGAAGATTTGGAGCTTTGATCTGGAATGCAATTCGGTAGTGTTCTTTCCCTTTATTATTATGCTTTGTTCTAGATTAATTGTTCTTGTTGTTGTGTTGACTATTAGATTTAGTTTGTGTTGTTTTTCTTTGCATTTCAATTTCTCCTTTAAATTTACTAGCTTGTAGTTTTTGTTGTTCTTGCAAACTCCATTGATGAACTCTCTTTTCAAGCTTTTCACTTCTTTTAGTTAGACAAACTTTTGGCTCTTGAAAGATGTATGAGTTTTTCCTCTTTGGTAATTTGTCTTGTTCAATTTAAAAGCCTTTGACTTTCTCAATTTCAAATGCTTTGATTTTCCCTCCATGAATTCTCTTTTAATTGTAAGCTTTATTTGATGCAATTAGTTTAGTAATTAGGGATTTAGGTTCGTTTAGAACCATTAATCGGAATTTGTTGAGAATTGGGATTGACGACCCCAATACTTGATCGACATTTGGGATTGACAACCCCGAATCGTGGATTAAGTGCTCGGTAAAAACCGATTGATCGTGGAGACGAACCGAACACCTTAAACCCTCATATTCGTTATTCTCACTTAAAATCTCTTTTAATTCTTGTCTTAGTTGATTAACTTTCAAAAACTCAAACCAAACCAATGACTTAATGCTTTCTTAGTTTAGATTAGTGTAATTTCGATTAACAAGAGAGTAAGTAAAAACACCGACCGCCGATTATATCTATCCTCGAGAGACACGACTCGGGAAAGCTAACCGCTCTACAATCGACTCCGTACTATTGCGGACAAGATTTGTTAGAGTGTTAAGAATTCCTCGATCAACTCCCTATATTTTTTCTTTTAATATTATTTTTAATTATTAATTTTAATCCCTGATTTTTATTAAAACACCCCAAAATTTTTTAAGAAATCATTAATAAACAGACAAATAAATAAACTAATTATTATATAAATATCTGAAAACTTACAATTATTATATTTGTTCAATAAGAGTGTTTAGTAAAAAATTTTATAAAAATAATTTATACAAAATAGTCCTATGACGGGGGAGGCTGCGACGGTTACTGTTGTAATCGAACTAACAGCCTGACCATCTGCGTGTTCACCTGAGCTTGAAATTATTGCTATTCCTGGCACTGCTACTCACGTAGTAGCTCAGACTCATTGTATCGCTGCTCCATCGCCTGTTGAGCTCGTCTCGTGGCCTCGAACTCCTCCCTCTGCGCCTAGAGATGTGCCTCGAGCTCCCTCACGTGAGTCTTATCTTACTGGGAGGAGGAGGAAGAAGAACATCTACCTCGAAAACCCTTCATAGCAGCCACCAACTTCCCAAACAAGCTGGTGCCGTAATGTCGGCTCTTACCTGATCCGACGACGTTCAGATATATAAGGTCAAGGTCAACCTCGTTATTTGAATCCTATGAGGAAGCACATGCCTCATCCAGACATCACTTGTACTCCTCCTGAAATACAACTCATTAGCAAATTCTACATTGATATCAAAGAAAAAGTTAAATAAAAAAGAGACTCACATTAGTATTACTTGATTTTGTATTGATCCATGTGCTGTCATCCTACTTGTGCGTACGTACAAAAACCTGGTATGCAGTGGCCAACTCACTCGTCTGCTGCTCTTGTATCCAAAAAAAAAAAAGATAATTAACATTAAAAATAAACAAATAATCAATATATTATGATTTGAAATTACTTACGATATCATATGAATAATCGATCGTAGATCTAGACCCCCCTATGCTTCGACATCCCTGTATCCGGACCAGCAGGCTCGCTCCTCCTGTTGATGCTGCACTGCTCGGACCTCCTCTTGTTCTTGGGCTTATCCCACTCAACATTCCAAGTCCTAGTTGAAATGCATGATATATAAAATATAAATCCTCTGTAATGATAAAAAAAAATTGATTTAATAAGAAAACATAACAAAATCATTTATATCCAAACCCCCCTCGTCAATGACTCTCGGTGGCTGACCAGTCTGATCACGATACTTCTTATACTCGTTAATCCGCTTCCCATACTTGTCCTGCATCGTGTGGAGAAATGTCATCTGTATATCCCATGGAGTACCCATGGAGTATACAGGTTCGTGTCCCAATAACAAATCTCTTACAAAATAAAATAATAATTACAATTAGATTGATACATATTTCTCAAGTTACAATAAATACATAATAATTACATGAAACATGTCCCACCATAATGCACAAATCTCCTTAGGGACTACCATAAACTGCCACCCGGCGGGATGGCGCTCCTTCTCCATGATCTCACAAAATATGTTGGTCAGTTTGACCTCCCTGCTATGTAGTCTGTAGTTATGTTTGTGGTTACAAATATAATTTAATAATAACGATGATTAGAATTTTATAATTATTAATTTACTTACTTCTTTCCGACGATATAAATAAGGTATCGCCTCTGTGGTGGGCCCAAGTACTGTCGGGATGTACCCGCATCGGATGGTGTCGATGTTAGTGTGGTGGTATCTGGGGTCGGTGCTACATGATTAGTACCAATGCCTACGTAATCATCATCAAAATAATCTAAACGATTAGCTGACCCATATCCGATCGAACTAGGCTGGGTCCGCGTCCACGACCTCTCGTCATCTGATAAAAGGGTTGTTGATCTGGTTAATTGACCGGTAATTAAATTAAGGGGGAATTGCCAAATACTCCCTAAGATATAGATGAATTTGTCAAATAATCCAACTTGTAGATTTAAGTCAAATGGTCCCTCCTTTTTGCCAAATAGTCCAAAATTGTGATATGAATATACCACAATACCCTTACTATTAAAATAACTAATAATAATAATAATAATAATAATAATAATAATAATAATAATAATAAAAAATGGTCCACCACCTGCTGCCACCCGCCGCCGCCTGCCGGAAAATTTTCCGGCGAGATTTTTTATTTTTTTTTTGCCCACTAGCACATCGCATTACAAACACTAGCATCTTGGTTAGTGTATTAGGTTCTGGACAGAAGAGTATTGGTTATTGTGTCTGGGAGTATTGGTTTCTTGCAGTGTAAAAAAAACCTAATACTTCTTAGTTACGACGTCACCTACCACTTAAGAAAGAAATACAGAGCAGAAAGAAAAGAAAAAGAAAGAAGCAAAGGAGCTAAGCTATTCATGTTAAACACCAACACACATCATTAAGTTTGAAATACCCCTACATTGTATTACAAATATCGATACCTTGCAGCACAAGAACCAACACATTGGTATGCACAACCTAATATCATCCACATTTTACATTTTAGAACTTGCAAAACCCTACAACAATTGTACGTGCAGAGACCTAACATGTCAAAGGCTAAAAACTTCACAAATACTTCCTACTCCTCTACTTCCTAGAAAACGCACAAGAACCAAGACATGTTTTTCTGCCCATGGCCAACTCCTCTACTTCATGGAATTGGAGAAATCGAGTACATCTTTCTCCAACTGATTCTTCATGTGATTGACATCACTCAAGAGAAGTGTTGCACAATACTTGGCTTTCAACAAACGTCTCTCATCATGCTACAAAAAACACACACAAAAAAATAAATTTACCTATCCTTTTCAAATTAAAAGCGGAACTTATGTATAACAAGTGTACTTACTTTTTTCAAATTTGGATTTTCATAGGAATGTCCCCTAAAAAATTCCATGTGATTCATAAGGAAGATACCACAGTCCCCATTGGCCCCWGCACATCCMTTCCACGCGAAACGAACATCTTCAACAATGTACTRCTCAATATCGCCTGCTTTCGGGTGTTTTTTCTCTTCAAGGAAAATAGCCATTTGGGTTTTCTGTAAAAATTCAAATCAGAAATTGTACTCACACATATACATTTGCCTTCAATTGAAAAAAAAAGTCTAAAATATGATCCAGATAGCTTACCACAGTATTCTGTAGATTTTCATACAACACATTCTTCAATTTTGAATGCGTCATATTGTCCAGATTTTGCACTTTTTAATTTTTTCAGATATGTTTCGATGGGAAAGACAGTAATCAACAACGTCTTTCTCTTTCCGACTCATGTCACCAGATGACTTCATGTACTTCCTCATAAATACGCATTTGAAATCACTATTCTCCCTTACAGGCCAAGAATCATCTGGTAAAATTTAAAAAAAAAAAAAATACTTCAGAGCACAAACACACATACTCCACATACAGAAAACACAATACTTTATAGCACAAAAACACATACTCCACATACAGAAAACCAATACTTCATAGCACAAACACACATACTCCACAAACAGAAAATCAATACCTCATAGCACAAAAACATATACTCCACAAACAGAAAACCAATACTTCATAGCACAAACACACATACTCCACATACAGAAAACCAATACTTCACAGCACAAACACACACTCCACAAACAGAAAACCAATACGTCATAGCACAAACACACATACTCT